>WNWK01030440.1:0-23509 GCA_009830355.1 Cherax destructor
CACTCCTTGCATGCCTGCTACACTCCCTGCATGCCTGCTACAACTGGGGTGCCACTAGGAAGCTTCTTTGGACCCATGGTGACTTATTTCACAGTGACAATCACTAAACCACCAATAAACACAACAAATTTATTGTGAATGTTTGAAAGAGCGCACTGGGTAATGTTCTCTCAGTGGTAAACAACGCTTGACTGGCGTTCTGCGCACGGCAGGCACGGGGCAGGCGGACAGGTTTGATACGTTTCGCTACACGAGTCCATTTTTGCTACACGAAAGCGAAAAAAGCTTTCGTTACACGATTTTTTCATTATATGATCCTTTCGTTAGTCGGGGGTCCACTGTATACTATATACAGTGGTACCTCGACATACGATGGTCCCCAAACACACCCTTTTATGTAAGTTTATTTTTTTAAATGCTTTTGTAAGTGTAATTTTGGGGGTCTAAAAGGACTAGTCTATTTTACATCATTCCTTATGGGGATAAATTCGTTTGGTAATGGCACTTGAACAGCATTCTGGAATGAAAAAATATCGTAAGTCGAGGTACCACTGTATATACAGTGGACCCCCGAGTTATGATCATAATTCATTCCAGAAGGCTGCTAAAGTGCCATTACCGAACGAATTTTCTCCCTTAAGAAATAATGTCAAGTAGGTTAATCCATTTCAGACCCCCAAAAATACACTTACAAAAGCACTTACAATACATATTACACTTACATAATTGTATGATTTCCGAGGTGAATGTAACTCGGGGGTCCACTGTACAGTGGACCCCCGGAAATCGGCCCTAATCTGTTCCAGGAGCTAGGCCTAAAATTGAACTGGCCGATTTTTGAACCCTTATTTCCCATAAGAAATAATGTAAATACAATTAATCCGTTCCACCCAAAAAATATTCACCAAAAATTCATTTTTTTAACCCTTTTGGGGTTATGGTTTTACAAGTACATTTTACGCACTGTGGTTATTGACGTACTAGTACGCCTAAATTCTAGCGCCCTCAAATCAAGCAGAAACAGGCTGTTAGGCCTAGATGTGATAGAATGGGTCTGTGCGGTCAGTGTGCGCAGTATAAAAATTCCTGCACCATACAGTGCATAATGAGGAAAAAAAAACTCTGACCGTGTTTTTGGTTTAAAACAGCGACTTTGCAGTCTATTTTCGTATGGTATTTATGCTTGTATTCTCGTTTTCTTAGTCTCATTTATTAGAATAGATGATATATTACAGAAATAGAGATAATTTTGACTGGTTTCACGATGACAAGTACCTTGAAACTGAGCGCAAAGTAGCGAAAATGTTCAATTTTGGCCGATGTTCAGGAGTAAACAAGTCACACCATGCATCCAATACACATCAACTGGAGAGTCTAATATTCTTGCACAAGTGCGCTGATATTATTTATACCATTTTTACAGTGATGCAGTTGTATACATAACAGTAAATCTTCTATTTTTTGTGAGAATAAAAAATCAAAATGGAAAGCAAACGTAATGTAAGAGGGGCCTGGAGACGTGACTAATGAACAGAGATGATGTTATTTTAGTGCCAGGAATGTCTGCCTTGTTTATTATGGACCCTATTTTGAAATTGGCATCGTTTGAAATTTGTGTGAAATTGGCCAAATTGCCATTTTCTGACCACTATTTTGGGTAGTTGAAATTGGTAAATTGGCGGTTTCTTGTACTCAATCGATAGAAGAAATGGAGTTCTAGCGAAATAGCTATAATTTTAGTAGACTGAAACATTGGAATTTGCCAAAAATATTGCTCAAAGTGGGCGACATCGCCGATGCGTAAGTGTCATGGCTACCGCTAACTTCTCGAAAGCATAATTCCGTTAGTTTTCAATAAAATTTCATAATTTTTGTGGCGTTATGATCGGAAAAAGATTCTCTATCATTTCATAAGAAACAAATATTTTTTTTTTAAATTCGTGGACCCTGAGAACTTGTTTCTGAGAGACCCCTTGAACCCCCAAAGTGTTAAAGAATAAATACTATAGTTTTACATACAGAAAACAATGATAAATAAATATAAAGCACTAATTTTAATTGATAAATGAACACTTAAATCAATTTTACCTTTATTGAAGACTCTTGTTGGCATATGAGAGAGGCATTGGGGGAAAAGTGCTGTCATGGATCGAGTCATGGCTCACCAATAGGAAGCAGAGAGTGTGCATAAATGGGGTTAAATCCGAATGGGGACTTGTAACAAGTGGTGTTCCACAGGGATCAGTCTTAGGCCCATTGTTGCTTATAATATATATCAATGACCTTGACGAGGGAATTACTAGTGATATGAGCAAATTCGCGACACACGAAGATAGGTAGGATAATTGATTCAAACATAAATGTCATAGAACTTCAGGAAGATTTAGACAAACTTAATTCGTGGTCAGAAAAGTGGCAGATGCAGTTCAATGTAGATAAATGCAAGGTTCTGAAGCTCGGGAGTGTCCATAACCCAAGCACTTATAAGTTAAATAACGTAGAACTTAGCCATACAGATTGCGAGAAGGACTTGGGGGTGATGGTAAGCAGCAACCTTAAACCAAGACAGCAATGCCTAAGCGTACGTAATAAGGCAAATAGATTACTGGGATTTATATCAAGAAGTGTTAGCAACAGAAGTCCAGAGGTTATATTACAGCTTTATACATCATTAGTAAGGCCTCACCTAGATTACGCAGCTCAGTTTTGGTCTCCATATTACAGAATGGACATAATTTCGTTAGAAAACATTCAGCGTAGAATGACTAAATTAATACATAGCATTAGAAATCTTCCTTACGAAGAAAGATTGAAGACCCTTAAATTACATTCACTTGTAAGACGTAGAATGAGGGGAGACATGATCGAGGTATACAAGTGGAAAATGGGTATTAACAAAGGGGATATAAATAAGGTCTTGAGGATATCTCTCCAAGAGAGAACCCGCAATAATGGATTCAAGTTAGATAAGTTTAGATTTAGAAACATAAGAACATAAGAACATAAGAAAGGAGGAACACTGCAGCAGGCCTGTTGGCCCATACTAGGCAAGTCCTTCACAATCCATCCCACTAACAGAATAATTACCTAACCTAATTTTCAATTCTACCCAAGGAATAAGCTTTGAAGATTCTATTAACTCAAGTGCGAGTCCCACTCAAATCCAACCCCCTCTCACTCATGCATTTATCCAACCTAAATTTGAAACTACCCAAGGTCCTAGCTTCAATGACCCTACTAGGCAGACTGTTCCACTCATCAACTACCCTATTTCCAAACCAATATTTTCCTATATCCTTTCTAAATCTAAACTTATCCAATTTGAATCCATTATTGCGGGTTCTTCTTCGAGAGATATCCTCAAGACCTTATTTATATCCCCTTATTAATACCCATCTTCCACTTATATACCTCGATCATGTCTCCCTCATTCTTCGTCTTACAAGTGAATGTAATTTAAGGGTCTTCAATCTTTCTTCATACGGAAGATTTCTAATGCTATGAATTAACTTTGTCATTCGTCGCTGAATGTTTTCTAACGAATTTATATCCAATCTGTAAAATGGAGACCAGAACTGAGCTGCATAATCTAGGTGAGGCCTTACTAATGATGTATAAAGCTGTAATATAACCGCTGGACTTCTGTTGCTTACACTTCTTGATATAAATCCCAGTAATCTATTTGCTTTATTTCTTACGCTTAGGCATTGCTGACTAGGTTTGAGGTTGCTGCTTACCATAACCCCCAAATCCTTTTCGCATTCTGTACGGCTGAGTTCAACATTATTAAGCTGGTAGGTGCTAGGGTTATGAACATTCCCAAGCTTTAGAACTTTGCATTTATCTACATTGAACTGCATCTGCCATTTTCTGACCAGGAATGAGTTTGTCTAAATCCTCCTGAAGTTCCGTGACATCTACGTCTGAATCGATTATCCTACCTATCTTCGTGTCATCAGCGAATTTGCTCATATCACTAGTAATTCCTCGTCAAGGTCATTTATATATATTATAAACAACAACGGGCCCAAAACCGATCCCTGTGGAACGCCACTTGTTACAGATCCCCACTCAGATTTAACCCCATTAATGCACACCCTCTGCTTCCTATTGGTGAGCCATGACTCGATCCATGAAAACACTTTTCCCCCAATGCCGTGAGCAGCCACTTTCTTTAACAGTCTCTGATGTGGTACTCTATCAAAAGCCTTACTAAAATCCAAATAAACAATATCAATTCTTTATCATGATCAATTGCCTCAAAAGCCTTACTGAAAAAAGTTAATAAATTAGTTAGGCAGGAACGGCCCCTGGTGAATCCATGTTGAGTATCATTAATCAAATTATGCCTATCGAGATGGCTTCTATGTTATCAGCTATAATCGACTCTAATAATTTGCCTACAATTGATGTTAGACTTATTGGGCGGAATTTGATGGTAACGACTTGTCCCCTGCTTTAAAAATAGGAACTACATTAGCCATCTTCCACGTATCAGACACTACACCTGTTTGAAGAGATAGGTTAAAAATGTTAGTTAAGGGTTCACAGAGTTCCATTTTGCATTCCTTAAGAACCCTTGAAAAAGCTCATCAGGACCTGGCGATTTATTTTGCTTCAAACGGTCTATCTGTTTGATAACCATTTCGCTAGTGACTGTGATACTACATAATTTATCTTCTTCAGGCCCACTAAAATACCTAATTCTTGGGATATTATTAGTGTCTTCCTGAGTGAAAACCGAGAGAAAATAATTATTAAAAATAGAGCACATTTCATTCTCTTTGTCAGTAAGATACCCATAATTATTTTTAAGGGACCTATCTTATCTCTAACTTTTGTTCTATACACCTGGAAAAAACTTTTTGGGTTAGTTTTCGAATCCCTAGCAACTTTAATTTCGTAGTCCCGTTTAGCTTTTCTTATCCCCTTTTTAACGTCCCTCTTAATGTCAATATACTGATTCATAAGATGACCCTCACCTCTTTTGATACGCCTATAAATTCCTTTCTTCTGCCCTAAAAGATATTTGAGCCTATTATTCATCCATTTTGGGTCATTTCTATTCGATCTAATTTCTTTATATGGGATAAATGTTCTTTGGGCAGCATGTATAGTGTTCAGAAAAATGTCATATTGATAGCTCTCTTCATTACCCCAGTCCACAGATGATAAGTGTTCCCACTCATGCACGAGTCCCACTCAAATCCAACCCCTCTCACTCATGAATTTATTCTGTACAGCTGAGTTCAACATTATTAAGGTGGTAGGTGCTAGGGTTATGAACATTCCCGAGCTTTAGAACTTTGCATTTATCTATATTGAACTGCATCTGCCATTTTTATGACCTTCGGTAGTTTAAAATTTGGGTTGGATAAATACATGAGTGAGAGGGGTTGGATTTGAGTGGGACTTGTACGTGAGTAAATAGAATTATCAAAGCTTGAGATACAGCGACTGACTGAGGAAAACAAGAGGATTCGTAGTAATCCTCCTGTTGAGAATCCTCAAGCCAAGAAAGGAACCTGGACAGTGCCTGGAATGCATGGGACAAAGTTAAAGATCAAGAGGATGGATGGAGAGGTAGAATTAACGAAGAACCAGAAGCCTGTTGTGGAAACATCGAACCGATTCTCCGTGTTACCCGATGAATGTGAGTCGACTACAGGGAACATCACGAACGACACCAAGGAAGGTAAGAACATTGTTCTTGTTGGGGATAGTCAAATTAGGTATATGGATAGGGCCTTCTGCTTGAAAGATAGAAGTAGGAGACAGAGGGTTTGGTTTCCTGGGGCTGGGATGGAGGATATTGTTAGCCGTCTGGATGACATCATGAGAGGTAATGGGAGCAATCCTATTATCTGTCTCAGTGCTGGAGGCAATGATGTTGGCAGACGTAGGAGTGAGGACCTGACTAGCAGGTATAGGTCAGCAATAGACATAATTAGGAAGAAGGGTGGGAACCCTGTCATATGTGGTATTTTGCCAAGGAGAGGAGTTGGAGATGAATGGCTGTCCAGGGCAATTGGTGTCAATGCTGGCTGGACAAACACTGTAAGGATAATGCAGTACCATTCATTTGCAACTGGGACCACTTCTATGGCCGAAATGACATGTATGCCAGGGATGGGGTTCACTTATCCAGGGCAGGTGTGGATTTTCTTGCTAGCTCAGTTGAGGGTGTTGTTAGGACTTTAAACTAGGATTAGTTAGAGGTATGGGTTTAGAAATGGAAAATACTGAATGTCGAAATATAGATCTAGGCTTTGATATAAAAATCTTAACAATAACAAGGACAGTAATAGGTATAGTGGTAAAACAGAATGGAGCAGGAAGGGTAAAGAGAAAGGAGGGTCTTTAAAAGTGTATTATACAAATAGTCGTAGTGCTAGGAATAAGATGGACGATTTGAGATTAGTTGCAAGTGCAGGTAACATTGATGTATTTGCCATAACTGAGACGTGGTTCAATACGAAAAATAGGGACATGCCTGCTGAATGTCATATACAGGGTTTTAAATTGTTCCAAGTAGACAGAAGTTTCGGGAAGGGGGGTGGAGTGGCACTGTATGTCCGAGATCGCTTGAACTGTTGCATAAAAAGGGAATAAAGTCTGAAATAACACATACAGAGTCTGTCTGGATAGAATTTTCAGAGGGGCATGAAAAATTGATTTTAGGTGTGATATACTGTCCCCCAAACTTAGATAGGGACCAAGGGAGACTACTATGGGAGGAAATTGTCAAGGCCACAATGCACGATAACGTAGTTATTCTGGGTGACTTCAACTTTAGACAAATTGATTGGAATTTTTGACTGGGAATTTAGAATCTAACGACTTCTTAGAAGTAGTTCAAGATTGTTTTTGAAGCAGTTTGTGACAGAACCTACAAGGGAAATAACCTGCTTGACTTAGTTCTGGCAAACAAGGAAACCCTTGTTAATAATTTAGAAATTACAGAGGAACTCGGCAAGCGACCACAAATCAATTACCTTTGGCATTGAATGGAAGTTTCATAGTAGGAATAACTCAGTAACGGTCCCAGATTTTCGCTAGCAGATTACAATGGACTTAGAGAACACTTATCATCTGTGGACTGGGGTAATGAAGAGAGCTATCAATATGACAGTTTTCTGAACACTATACATGCTGCCCAAAGAACATTTATCCCATATAAAGAAATTAGATCGAATAGAAATGACCCAAAATGGATGAATAATAGGCTCAAATATCTTTTAGGGCAGAAGAAAGGAATTTATAGGCGCATAAAAAGAGGTGAGGTTCATCTTATAAATCAATATACTGACATTAAGAGGGACGTTAAAAAGGGGATAAGAAAAGCTAAACGGGACTACGAAATTAAAGTTGCTAGGGATTCGAAAACTAACCCAAAAAGTTTTTTCCAGGTGTATAGAACAAAAGTTAGAGATAAGATAGGTCCCCTTAAAAATAATTATGGGTATCTTACTGACAAAGAGAATGAAATGTGCTCTATTTTTAATAATTATTTTCTCTCGGTTTTCACTCGGGAAGACACTAATAATATCCCAAGAATTAGGTATTTTAGTGGGCCTGAAGAAGACAAATTATGTAGTATCACAGTCACTAGCGAAATGGTTATCAAACAGATAGACCGTTTGAAGCAAAATAAATCGCCAGGCCCTGATGAGCTTTTTCAAGGGTTCTTAACCCTTACCGGGCAGGACCGTGTAGAGACGGTCCTAAACACGTGTTTTTGCACGTGTCATCCTACTCCCAGCGCATCTAGGTTCCCGTTTTCTGTTTCTGACCAATCACAAGCCTTCTGTGAGTCGCTCCAGCTAAGTGAGACCGGCATCTGCTCGCTTCCCATTGGTTGAGAGACCAAAATGTAAACACTTCTGCTTGGCGTCACCCAGAGCCAGATTTTTGCTCTTCTTCCACTCATATACACTGTGATTATATCTCTACAATGTCGGTAAGTACTTATTGTTGTGTCCAGTGTGTAAATGAATAGTTTAGGCATATTTTGAGATATATATCAGGAGTTAGATATGCATAATATGAGTGTACCATGCAATTGAAAAAAGTGCAACAAAAGAGGACCGTGTACAGACGGTCCCGCCCGTCAGGGCCACATTTCAAATTTCAGTAAATAAATATTTATATAAAAATTTCTAGTGCATATATGAATTCTGTAGTGGTCTGGGTGTGTACAGAACATTCTTATTGTCATTCCAGATCAATGAGAAATTGTTCTATTGTGAACCCTTCCAACAGAAGTTCAAATATCTCTGCATTTTGGTGGAAAGTGACTCAGATCCAGAACCAGATGACCTGTTGCCATCTCCAGTGCAGTACCAACGTGCAGAAAGGCCTGATGACAGTGTGAGGTTTGACCAAAATGATAGGTTTGATAAAATGCTAGGTCACTGGCCAGTGCAAGGCAGAATATTTACATGCAATTATTGCAGCAAAACAAAAAATCATGTCACATCCTCATTTTTGTGTGCCGTATGCAAGGTAAATCTATGCATCAAGAAGGAAAGAAATTGCTTCATAGCCTTTCATTGTAGCAATTAGTGATCAAGAATGATTGTTTTTCTCAGGAAATTCAGGAATATGGGACTTGAAAGTTTTAACCCTTTGCAATGTGTCCATGTTGCTCTTTGGTTCACTTTTATATTTTTATACCTACAAAATGTTTGGAAACAAGTTCCATTTGTGTTTTTGATATTGTATATTAGTATAATAAAATAGAAAAATACTTATTTGGTGTTTTATTAACAATTGCAAATTTGCAACATTCAGAATTTGACACCCTTTAACGGTCAGGACCGTCTGTAGACGGTCCTTGAATATTGGCAATTGCGTGAAAAGTTTTTTTTAGAATTTCAATTATATGGGCTCATTATCCTTACATTGAGTTACTCTATCCACTCATATGAAACACATTTCAAAATTATCATTTTCCAGGGAGTGCCCGTAAGGGTTAAGGAATGCAAAATCGAACTCTGTGAACCCTTAACTAACATTTTTAACCTATCTCTTCAAACAGGTGTAGTGTCTGATCGTGGAAGATGGCTAATGTAATTCCTATTTTTAAAGCAGGGGACAAGTAGTTACCATCAAATTACCGCCCAATAAGTCTAACATCAATTGTAGGCAAATTATTAGTCGATTATAGCTGATAACATAAGAAGCCATCTCCATAGGCATAATTAGATTAATGATACTCAACATGGATTCACCAGGATGCGTCCTGCCTAACTAATTTATTACCTTTTTCAGTAAGGCTTTGAGGCAGTTGATCATGATAAAGAATTCGATATTGTTTATTTGGATTTTAGTAAGGCTTTGATAGAGTACCACATCAGAGACTGTTAACCCTTTGGGGTCGACAGGCCTTCTCAGGAAAGTGTTCCTGGGGTCGAAAATTTTTGGAAAAAAAAAATTAATTTTTTCTTATGAAATGATAGAGAATCTTTTCCGATCATAACGCCACCAAAATTATGAAATTTGATCGAAAACTAACGGAATTATGCTTTCGCAAGTTGCGGTAGCCATGACACTTACGCATCGGCGATTTTGCCCAATTTGAGCTCTATTTTGACAAATTCCAATGTTTCAGTCTCCTCAAATTATAGCTATTTCGCTAGAACTCCATTTCTTCTATCAGTGAGTACAAGAAACCGCCTATTTACCAATTTCATCTACCCAAAATAGTGGTCAGAAAATGGCAATTTTCCAATTTCACACAAATTTCAAACGATGCCAATTTCAAAATAGGGTCCAGAGTAAACAAGGCAGACATTCCTGGCACTAAAATAATATGTTCTCTGTTCATTAGTCACGTCTCCAGGCCCTGTTCCATAACTTTTGCTTTTCATTTTGAATTTTTATTCTAACAAAAAATAGAAGATTTACTGTTATGTATACAACTGCATCATTGTAAAAATGGTATAAATAATATCAGAGCACTTGTGCATGAATATAAGACTCACCAGTTGATGTGTATTGGAGGCATGGTGTGATTTGTTTACTCTTGAACATCGTCAAAAATCGAACATTTTCGCTACTTTGAGCTCAATTTCAAGGTACTTGTCATTGTCATACCAATCAAAATCATCTCTTTTCTGTTATATATCTTCCATTCTATCAAACGAGACCAAGAAAACGAGAATACATCAATAAATACTATCGAAAATCGACTGCAAAGTCGCTGTTTTAATCGAAAAAAAACGGTCAGTTTTTTTTCTCTCATTATGCAGTTTGTACTGCAGGATTTTTTTATACTGGCACACTGACCACACAGACCCATTCTGTCATATGTATGCCTACCAGACGTTTTCTGCTTAAATTGAGGCCACTAGAATTTGGGCGTACTAGTACGGCACCAACCCCTGCTCGTAAACGTACTAGTACGGCACCGACCCCAAAGGGTTAAAGAAAGTGGCTGCTCACGGCATTGGGGGTAAAGTGTTTTCATGGATCGAGTCATGGCTCGCCAATAGGAAGCAGAGGGTGTGCATTAATGGGGTTAAATCTGAGTGGGGATCTGTAACAAGTGGCGTTCCACAGGGATCGGTTTTGGGCCAGTTGTTGTTTATAAATATATAAATGACCTTGAGGGAGTTACTAGTGATATGAGCAAATTAGCTGATGATACGAAGATAGGTAGGATAATCGATTCAGACGTAGATGTCAGGGAACTTCAGGAGGATTTAGACAAACTCAATTCCTGGTCAGAAAAATGGCAGATGCAGTTCAATGTAGATAAATGCAAAGTTCTAAAGCTCGGGAATGTTCATAACCCTAGCACCTACCAGCTTAATAATTTTGAACTCAGCCGTACAGAATGCGAAAAGGATTTGGGGGTTATGGTAAGCAGCAACCTCAAACCAAGTCAGCAATGCCTAAGCGTAAGAAATAAAGCAAATAGATTACTGGGATTTATATCAAGAAGTGTAAGCAACAGAAGTCCAGAGGTTATATTACAGCTTTATACATCATTAGTAAGGCCTCACCTAGATTACGCAGCTCAGTTCTGGTCTCCATTTTACAGAGTGGATATAAATTCGTTAGAAAACATTCAGCGACGAATGACAAAGTTAATTCATAGCATTAGAAATCTTCCGTATGAAGAAAGATTGATGACCCTTAAATTACATTCACTTGTAAGACGAAGAATGAGGGGAGACATGATCGAGGTATATAAGTGGAAAAATAA
The DNA here is from genome assembly GCA_009830355.1 of Cherax destructor. Taxonomy (NCBI): domain Eukaryota; kingdom Metazoa; phylum Arthropoda; class Malacostraca; order Decapoda; family Parastacidae; genus Cherax; species Cherax destructor. The sequence continues at coordinate 11,213 of WNWK01030440.1, forward strand.
ACACATAAGCAGTATAATGTGATCCTTTATTGACAACGTTTCGCCCACGCAGTGGGCTTTATCGAGACAGACTCGATAAAGCCCACTGCGTGGGCGAAACGTTGTCAATAAAGGATCACAGTTATACTGCTTATGTGTTTATTTTTCCATTGTGTGGTATTTTATACCGTTTATTTCTATATAAGTGGAAGATGGGTATTAATAAGGGGATATAAATAAGGTGTTGAGGATATCTCTCCAGAGAGAACCCGCAATAATGGATTCAAATTGGATAAGTTTAGATTTAGAAAGGATATAGGAAAATATTGGTTTGGAAATAGGGTAGTTGATGAGTGGAACAGTCTGCCTAGTAGGGTTATTGAAGCAAGGACCTTGGGTAGTTTCAAATTTAGGTTGGATAAATTCATGAGTGAGAGGGGTTGGATTTGAGTGGGACTCACTTGAGTTAATAGAATCTTCAAAGCTTATTTCTTGGGTAGAATTGAAAATTAGGTTGGGCAATTATTCTGTTAGTGGGATGGATTGTGAAGGACCTGCCTAGTATGGGCCAACAGGCCTGCTGCAGTGTTCCTCCTTTCTTATGTTCTTATGTTTATTGCTTGGGTAGCATTTATTCTGTTAGTGGGTTGGATTTGTGATGAACCTGCCAAGTATGGGCCAACAGGCCTATTGCAGTGTTCCTCCTTTCTTATGTTTTTATGAGTGAGAGGATTACATGTGAGTGGGACTTGCACATGAATAAATAGAATTATCAAAGCGTATTGCTTGGGTAGCATTGAAAATTGAGTTGGGCAAATATTCTGTTAGTGGGGTGGATTGTGAAGGACCTGCCTAGTATGGGCCAACAGGCCTGCTGCAGTGTTCCTCCTTTCTTATGTTCATATGTTCTTTAATGTTTATACAGCAGTGTACTGTATATTGTAATAAAATTGAGGAAATCAGGTCTAATATATATTTAGGTACAAATACTGGTCAGAGAGCCCGTCGTAAGTCTGAGGCGTCGGAAACGAGTACGTCGCTAAGTGAGGAGAGACTGTATATATATATACATACATACAATATTGGTCTCACAGGCCACAAATGTTACTAAAAAAAAAAATTTAGAAAAGAAAAGAAAAAGTACAAAAAACATAAAATAAAAAATGCAACTTTACGGAAGTTGCGGATGTTGCCACCAACCCGGTCATTTTGGGTCAACTTCACGCCTCTATATCTCGGCCTTTCCGCTCCCACCCTTTCCCCCCTTCTCCTATGGAAATAAATGGTATAAAATACCGACACAATGGAAAAAAAAACACATAAGCAGTATAATGTGATCCTTTATTGACAACGTTTCGCCCACAGTCTTTATCAGTCACATACAGATCTACCTGGTAGGTTTTCAATAGACTTTAAACGAAGTTCATGGTCAGCTTTGCAGAGAAGAACATCAAGGAAAGGAAGAGTGTTGTCGATTCTTCTTCTAGTGTAAATGGATTGATGGCTCAACCTGGTTGAGTTCGTTTTGGGAGAGCTTAAACTTTGGGAAGCGTCTGGGAGTTATGATGAGAATGTCGTCAACATAACGAAGCCAGGTGACAGAAGAGGGAATAATAGTGGAAAATCGCTCGGCTTCCAAATGTTCCATATAGGTTAAAGGACGGCACTAAGTGGCGTCCCATGGGAAGTCCAAAAGTTTGCTAAAAAGAGTTGGTTTTCGAAAAGAAACATGTAAAGCCACATAGTTCAACAAGGTCGATGAAATCGCTGGCTGGAAGAGGAAGATCAAGCGAGTCGTCAATTTTCCTGCGCAAGAGATCGATAGCTTGTGTAGTAGGTACTTTGGTGAATAGGGATGTTACATCAAGGCTGGGCATTAAACATCTTCAACACACCCAGAGAAGACACTGCTGAGAAGAGATACATAGTCCTTCCCACCAACTCCATTTCCAAACAAGTTTCCAACATTTTTCTAAGACCTCATTCCAGTATCCACCTCCACATCCACCACCATTAAGGACATTACCAGTAACAGACAGGAAAAGCTTCAATCCACGGCAGGGGTATACACAATCCCTTGTAATGGCTGCAGCAAATTATACGTTGGCGAAACATCCAGAGACCTCCAAACACGCATTTCAGAACACCAGTACGCAGGCAGATCGGACGACTCAAGAAATGCCTGTGTTCAACACCGAAATTTACACAACCATTTAATCAACTACAGAAACGCAAGACTCATCGCCAGAAGACAACACGCAATACCGAAGAATCCTAGAATCATCACTCATCTGTATATCCAACAACTTCAACCAGAACAACGGCTTCTACAACATAGCTGAACCTATTGCTAAGAAACTTCTTCAACGCTATCCCACCTAGAACTCAAGAATGGTACACTGCAGGTCCTTTAAGTCACACTATGTTTTCAACTATCACACTACTTTTAAGACTCACATGCAGCTTTCTCCACCTGACCCAGCATTCTCCACCTGACTGTACCCTATATATATCTCCATGTTGCTCATTTTCCAGGTAGATCTGTCTGTGACTCGATAAAGCCCACTGCGTGGGCGAAACGTTGTCAATAAAGGATCACATTATACTGCTTATGTGTTTATTTTTCCAAGGAAACCCTTGTTAATAATTTAGAAATTACAGAGGAACTCGGCTCAAGCGACCACAAGTCAATTACCTTTAGCATTGAATGGATGTATGATAGTAGGGATAATTCAGTAATGGTCCCAGATTTTCGCTTAGCAGATTATAATGGACTTAGAGAACACTTATCAACTGTGGACTGGGGTGAAGAAGAGAGGTATCAATATGACAGTTTTCTTAACACTATACAGGCTGCCCAAAGAACATTTATCCCGTATAAAGAAATTAGATCAAGTAGAAATGACCCAAAATGGATGAATAATAGGCTCAAATATCTTTTAGGGCAGAAGAAAGGAATTTATAGGCGCATAAAAAGAGGTGAGGGTCATCTTATAAATCAGTATACTGACATTAAGAGGGACGTTAAAAAGGGAATAAGAAAATCTAAACGGACTATGAAATTAAAGTTGCTAGGGATTCAAAAACTAACCCAAAAGTTTTCCAGGTTTATAGAACAAAAGTTAGGGATAAGATAGGTCCCCTTAAAAATAACTTTGGGCATCTTACTGACAAGGAGAATGATATGTGCTCTATTTTTAATAATTATTTTCTCTCGGTTTTCACACAGGAAGACATTAATAATATCCCAGTAATTAATTTTTACAGAGGCCCAGAAGAAGATAAATTATGTAATATCACAGTCACTAGCGAAATGATTATGAAACAGCTGGACCGACTGAAACAAAATAAATCGCCGGGTCCTGATGAGCTTTTGCAAGGGTTCTTAAGGAATGCAAAATGGAACTCTGTGAACCAATATCTAACATTTTTAATTTATCTCTTCAAACAGGTGTAGTGTCTGATATGTGGAAGATGGCTAATGTAATTCCTATTTTTAAAGCAGGGGACAAGTCACTACCGTCAAACTACCGCCCAATAAGCCTGACCTCAATTGTAGGCAAATTACTAGAGTCAATTATAGCTGATATTATTAGAAGCCATCTAGATAACCATAATTTGATTAATGATACCCAGCATGGATTCACGAGGGCCGTTCCTGCCTATCTAATTTATTAACCTTCTTCAGTAAAGCTTTTGAGGCTGTTGATCACGATAAAGAATTCGATATTGTTTATTTAGACTTTAGTAAGGCTTTTGATAGAGAACCGCACCAGAGACTGTTAAAGAAAGTGGCAGCTCATGGCATTGGGGGGAAAAATGCTGTCATGGATCGAGTCATGGCTCACCAATAGGAAGCAGAGAGTGTGCATAAATGGGGTTAAATCCGAATGGGGACTTGTAACAAGTGGTGTTCCACAGGGATCAGTCTTAGGCCCATTGTTATTTATAATATATATCAATGACCTTGATGAGGAATTACTAGTGATATGAGCAAATTCGCCGACGACACGAAGATAGGTAGGATAATTGATTCAAACATAGATGTCATAGAACTTCAGGAAGATTTAGACAAACTTAATTCGTGGTCAGAAAAGTGGCAGATGCAGTTCAATGTAGATAAATGCAAGGTTCTGAAGCTCGGGAGTGTCCATAACCAAGCACTTATAAGTTAAATAACGTAGAACTTAGCCATACAGATTGCGAGAAGGACTTGGGGGTGATGGTAAGCAGCAACCTTAAACCAAGACAGCAATGCCTAAGCGTACGTAATAAGGCAAATAGATTACTGGGATTTATATCAAGAAGTGTTAGCAACAGAAGTCCAGAGGTTATATTACAGCTTTATACATCATTAGTAAGGCCTCACCTAGATTACGCAGCTCAGTTCTGGTCTCCATATTACAGAATGGACATAAATTCGTTAGAAAACATTCAGCGTAGAATGACTAAATTAATACATAGCATTAGAAATCTTCCTTACGAAGAAAGATTGAAGACCCTAAAATTACATTCACTTGTAAGACGTAGAATGAGGGAGACATGATCGAGGTATACAAGTGGAAAATGGGTATTAACAAGGGGATATAAATAAGGTCTTGAGGATATCTCTCCAAGAGAGAACCCGCAATAATGGATTCAAGTTAGATAAGTTTAGATTTAGAAAGGATATAGGAAAGTATTGGTTTGGAAATAGGGTAGTTGATGAGTGGAACAGTCTGCCTAGTAGGGTTATTGAAGCTAGGACCTTGGGTAGTTTCAAATTTAGGTTGGATAAATTCATGAGTGAGAGGGGTTGGATTTGAGTGGGACTCGCGCATGAGTGGGTAGAATTGTCAAAGCTTATTTCTTGGGTAGCTTTGAAAATTGGGTTGAGCAAATATTCTGTTAGTGGGATGGATTGTGAAGGACCTGCCTAGTATGGGCCAACAGGCCTGCTGCAGTGTTCCTCCTTTCTTATGTTCTTATGTTCTTATGTTCTTATGTGTGTGTTGCTTTATATATGTGGGTTCCTTTATGGCGTTTGTGGGTTCCTTTATCGTGTCTGTGGGTTGGTTTGCGTCTGTGGGTTGCTTTTTCTTGTGTATCTGTGTTTTAACCGAGTCTGTGTTTTTATTTTTGATCGTGTGTGTAGAAAGGTGAAATATCGTGTGAGGGTGGCAAGGTATGGGACCTCACAGCCACTGAATTTATGGGCTGAAAGGTGTTATGCTGCCTCAGTTCATTTCAAAACACTCTCCTATCTCGGGTATACTTACACAAGGATGCTACTCCCACAGCAACCCATTAATACCCAGGAACCCATTTACTGCTAGGTGAAGAGGGACACCCAGTGCAAGGGGGACTGACTCTTCTTCTCACATTGCCAAGGACTCGAGTCCAGAATGAGTCAAACACAATTAGCAAATGAAGTAATTACTAGAGTGCAGATAGGGATTAATTGATCCACCGTAATTCACAATGACATATGTTAAGTAGAACTTGTTTATGGAGGAAGAAACAAGCTTATTGGACCACTGGATATCTGTACTTGACCGTGGCTGCGTTGTAATAACCTATAGCAGGTCTACGGAGAAGTCAGTCGAATAGCTCGTTTGGTAGCGCACTCAGCTCACACATTTAGGTCCGTGGTTCGATTTCCGGTACGGGTAGAAACATTAGGACGTGTTTCCTTAAGACACCTGCTGTCCATGTTCACCTAGCAGTAAAATAGGTGTCTGGTGTTAGTCGACTGGTTTCGGTCGCATCCTGGGGACAAAATTAACTTATTTTGCCCGAAATTCTCTACATAACCAGGGGTTTTAAGATATATAGTATGCCATTGATGTCAGCTATGGTTTGTATAAGTTGAATCATGTAGTTGTAGAAATAAAGATTATTATTATTATTATTATTATTATTATTATTATTATTATTATTATTATTATTATTATTGTTGTGTCTTAGACTTACAAACATTAAATCATGTAACAGAGGCTTCAGGAAGTCACCAGCCACTTCAATGTTAATGATACGATAACTGAATTCTGAGAATGAGCCAATATGTGGGATTGTTATCTATGAAGATACCCAACGACGTCAGAGGTCATGAGATATCTGTAATCTAGAGACCGTATCTGGATATTACGTCAGGTTGGTAATTGATTATTACATCATGAGACTGAAATCAGTGAACCCTATGAGTGAGGTGACTTGAAGACTGTGAGTGGTTCTTCATCCAGGGAACTGGAGCTACCCTTCACGTCCTTGGATCGAGCCTAACAGCATTTCCTAGATGGGTAGATGTCTTTCAAGGGCTATATATAGTCCATTCCAGTTAACAGCTGTCACTTTGTAGCTCCTGAAGGTCACGATTAACTCTTCGAGTTACGTATGTCTGGTATTGGTGTGGGTTAGGGTGGGTTAGGGTGGGTTAGGGTGGGTTATTACGCGTGCCGAGGTTTGTAAGCATACCAGGACTTATTTTTAATGCTAAGTACTCGTATAAGAAGAAATCAATAAAATCGTCATTGTAAATGTGAAAAACTGTTACCTCGGCTCTTTCGTGTGCTTGCACGCCTTCGTGAATTATAAAAGAATAAAAGGAAGCATATTTTATAGGTTCTAGGTGCGGTGACTTCCATGATTTTAGGTCTTCAGCAGAACTACTGGTCCACGCTAGCCTGGCCCACGATAGGCTGGCCCACGCTAGGCTGGTCCACGCTAGGCTGGTCCACGCTAGGCTGGCCCACGCTAGGCTGGTCCACGCTAGGCTGGTCCACGCTAGGCTGGTCCACGCTAGGCTGGTCCACGCTAGGCTGGTCCACGCTAGGCTGGTCCACGCTAGGCTGGTCCACGCTAGGCTGGTCCACGCTAGGCTGGTCCACGCTAGGCTGGCCACGCTAGGCTGGTCCACGCTAGGCTGGTCCACGCTGGCTGGTCCACGCTAGGCTGGCCCACGCTAGGCTGGTCCACGCTAGGCTGGTCCACGCTAGGCTGGTCCACGCTAGGCTGGCCCACGCTGGCTGGTCCACGCTAGGCTGGTCCACGCTAGGCTGGTCCACGCTAGGCTGGCCCACGCAGGCTGGTCCACGCTAGGCTGGTCCACGCTAGGCTGGTCCGCACTAGGCAGAGCCATCTCACAACTACCTTGATAAGTAAACAAGAACAGACGCTTTTCCGTGCCTCTCAATACCTTTTCTTAGAGCAAGTTACTGTATGATTGTTGGGTCTTCAGGTACACGTCGTCAGTTCTTCAGACAACAATCTCCACGGATTCACCGCTTCTCAGAGATTATAAACAATCTCCAGATTTTGCTGATGCAAAAGTAAATCCAGTTTTTCACCGGAGAATCATTGCACCACGAGGCTAAATTTCTTGCTGTTCCCCAGATGACCCCAACTTGAAGTCAGCTGATGTACCACTGACATGGTCGCTGTCTCCCGCGGCCAAGACCAACATCCTCGAGATCAGTCTCATCTCCGGCCTCTACCACGCCTCCGTCAGCATCAATGACAAGGAGGTGAGTGATGTACTATTCTCCACCCTGCCCTATCCCTCTCGCCTTCCATTCGTGTTACTTCTAAAACAGTTCACAAATAACCCGCACAGAGGAGAGAGGAGCTTACGACGGAGTTTTGGTCAGACTTGTGACTTTGTAAATGGTCCAAGTCGGACCGAAACGTCGTCGTAGCCCTCCCTCCTATGTGCGGGTTTTTTTTTTTCCAGTCACGGTGGTTTTTTTGTTCTTCTTTACTGAACGAAGACGAAGATTGTTGGTAAGATTTGCCCGAAACAGAACAAGTGTTTCCCAATGCAAGTCTTAGTCATGTGATGACTGGCACTGGAGCTTCACCTGACCGAGACCTTCCGCTGGCTTACCCTCCACCCCCTTTAAAACAAATTTGTTTTTTCTATATTTTATATGCTAAAGACTACAGGAGCAGCCGGGGCAACGTAAACATCTCTTAACACCTGCAAGAATAAACATCTCTTAACCCAGGTCATCATCCAAAGGGAATGTTCCCTTCCCCCTGTCGCAGAAGGGATTTCCCCCAGAGTAGCGTCTGTTGACTGTGCCGACATGTGGCGATTAACTAGTGTTAGCGCTGGAGTGTTCGCTACACACTGCGCTCGCCGCCGATTAATATCACACACGGTAAATTTTAAAACAAGAAAGTATAAAGCTTTTAAAGGGCCATAAATACTTAATCAGCTCACCGGGGAAGTGATTTTCATGGTTTTTTACGTAATTTTATTTTGGTGTCGGGGGAAGGAAGGTTATTGAAGAAGTGCTGGGCACACCCATGCTGTTTTATTCTTAAAATCTCTCTCTCTCTCTCTCTCTCTCTCTCTCTCTCTCTCTCTCTCTCTCTCTCTCCCCCCCCCAAACAGGGTTTTTCGTTTGGGGTCCTAACTTTATTTACAACAAAAGTTATTACGTACATACCTTTTTTCTTTTTTTTACACATTTTTTTTAGAAGTTTGGTTCGGGGTTCCAATTTTATTTACATGTTTGTACATCAGCGATCTCTCTCTCCCCTTTTTTTTTTTTTTTTTTTTTTTACGTGGAATCGACCTTTTAAAAAAACTGCGTCAACTTTGATTTCTTTTTCGTGTGCCTCTGTCACTACACTTCCACAAGCCACAAGTCGGGGCCCCCTCGCTCCAACATTACATAACTCTACCCAAAGCTGGGTTTTTTTAATACGATAACCAAGGCGCCTTTTTCCCCTCCTGAACAATAATAATTCCGTAAATATTAAACCATCGGTCAGCCGTGCCGTTGATAATACCCCCTGTTACTTCCTCGGCACCGTTACTGTCTTCACATTTCCACGTCAGTGGTAATCATAGTCCCAGCCTGTGTCCCCCTTTTTCCCCTTTTTTTTTCTGTTATTAAACTAAGGGGGGGGGGTTCCTTTTAATTTTTTTTTTTTTTTTTTTTTTTTGGTTCTTGAGCAGAACTTTGTTGGGGAAAAAAAGGGTTTTAATCTGGGAGTGAGGCTCTTGGGCTTGTTGTTTTATTCTCTTTGATCTTCTGGAAAACATTAGATTTCCCCCCTTCTTCTGCTCACTGCTTCGAATTACACAAATATCGTAATTATCTCTTTGTTCTGCTGTTCTCCTCACTGCGAATATTCCCACAGTGTAACTAACATTTGCTGGAAGGTATTTACACGGTGAGTGTTCCCAAATGACTAGTAGACGCACACTGCCCTACTTCCCAGTATTCTTCAGCAACACTAATATTACACAGGTGATGACAAAGAATATTACACAGGTATGAAAAAGAATATTACACAGGTGATGACAAAGAATATTACAGGTGATGACAAATAATTTACACAGGTAAACAAAGAATTTCCCGGGTGATTGAAAAAGAATATTAAAAGGTGATGCAAAGAATGTCGCTACCAGCAACGGCACCAGCCGCAGATGCGGGACAGTGCCACCTTCCGGGTCCCACCCCCCCACGTAGTCAACCCGCACACTATCATCACTCCCTCACTATTTTAACCTCCAGAGTCCCCCCTTGACCTGGAGTTGCCCTCCACCCTGGCTAACCTCAGGCGGGCCCGTCTCGCCCTCCTCAATACCATGTAAGTGCCCTCTTTTTTTGAACTTTAGGGGGTTGAGCTACAGCCTGTGGTGTTGTAGAACAAAGAATTGAAAACACAGTTAAAAGTTACTTGCGTTAATATGCATTATTTTTTACCTTAATTTTTTTCGTTTTTTATTCTTTACGGTTATTTGCCCAACGATCTTGGATGGAAGGAAAAAAATGCCATAAAATTTACCATAAAAATGGAAATTTATCAGTAAAAAATAAAAAAACCTCTGTTTACTTTGCTGAATTGACACACACACACACACACACACACACACACACACCCCCCCCCCGGAACCAGAGACTACAAACCTCACTCAAGGAAAAGGATCTCGGGTGATATAAACCACACATTCCTGGGCGCACATAAACCCAAATAACTGCTGCAGCATACGGGCCCCTAGCTCCAAGGAAATTCCGACATCTCAATAAGGAATCGTTCAGGACCCCGTACACTTTTACGTTGGGCCCATACGGGGAATGCAGCCCCAGTTTGGAACCCACACCTAGCCAACACGTAAAAAAACAGAAAAGTTAAAAGGTTTGCAAAAAGACTAGCCCCGGAGCAAGGGCAGTCCTATGAAATCAACCGCGATACGGGAGGACAGGAAAATGGGGGGATAGATAACGACATATAAAATACTGAGAGGAATCGACAAGGGGAAAAAACAGGATGTTCCAAAGACTGGACACAGCAACAAGGGGTCATTAAAGTTGAAGCTCAGATGAACCATGGGGATGTTAAAGTATTTCTTCAGTCAAAAAGTTTGGAAGCTAAATAGTTAAGTGATGTAGTGGAGGCAGGATCCATACATAGTTTAAAAAGAGGTATGATAAAACTCATAGCCGGAATAGTGACCTAGTAGCGCCCAGTGAAGGGGGGGGGCCAGGAGGGGCTCGCCCCTGAAACCCACAACTGAGTTCACACACACACATACATACATACACACGTATTTTCTGAGAAATAACCTGTTTCTTCCACGATGTGGGGAAAGCATATTAGCTTTCGGGGTATTATTTTTTTCTATTACTTTTCCATCTTGTGGTGGTTTTTTGGTGACATTGTCGAAAGAATTAGACAGTAGATAAATGAGCAATAAAAGGGGGAGAATATGGAAAGGGGAAGGAAATAAGGTAATTCCCCACCATTTTGGTTTACAAATGATGCCACAGCAGGATTGAAACGCAGGCCAGATTTCCCCCCAGTCTCAGGGTTTTCCTGGGCGGCGCCTCACATCCCGGACGGGGGCGGGGCGTGGGTGGTGGGCGGCCTGACACTGGCGGGTTTCAGACTAACAGGGATGGATCCCCATGACACCCCCCCTTCATCTTCAATCCTCTCCCACACTCCAGGTGAGCAGGTGTCGGGAGATGGCACAACTGTGGTGACACAGACCCAGTAAAATTTTCAATGTTTATTCTTTGGGATGACACTGAAAATAGGTCGAACAAATTTTTTTGTTAGCGTGTTTAGGTTTAAGAAGAACCTGATTAGTATGGCCCAGTAGGCCTTTCAGAAAGCTCTTTTGCAAACCGTCCCCTGAAGCCTAGTGGGACTTGCACCAGTTAATAGGATTACAAACCTTATTTCTTGGGGAGCATTGAAAATGGGTTTAGCAAATATTTTTGTTAATTTTTGGGAAAGGGCCTGCCTAGGGGTATGGCCTGCTGGTGTTCCTCATTCCTTGTGTTTTTGTGTGATTTATGTAAATTCATCGTTTTAGGGCGGTTAAAGTCTCATCTTTCAGAATAAATTTATTAATTGTATCTTACCAATAAAACCAGTATAATATCAATAGAAACTTTGGGAAAATTGAAGAAAAAATACTGTGAATCCCAAAAATGAATCACTCGATATAATCGTACCTTTAATATTTAACCGAAATTATTTTACGTAACTGGGTAAACCCATTAAAATACATGTTTAATATTTTTTTTATAGTGGAATATTACGTTGAATTATTCATTTGTCATAAAAACTAAAGACTATCCTATATATTTAATGTTTATTAATTTTAGTGTAAACCTTTGGGAATAAATACCGAAAATGGGAGAACGACATAAACAAACACTAGGACATATTTATTGAAAACCTTTCGGGCCTGTGACCTTTATCACTTTTAACATAGAGAGGGTGAGTGGGGGGCACCACGTCCCCACCTCCTCAGGTCACCATGCGTCACCACACCTCACTCAGGTCATGCGTCACCACACCTCACCAGGTCACCATGCGTCACCACCCACTCGGTCACCATGCGTCACCACACCTCCTCTCCGCCTATAATGTTTTCAACCTCTGTATGTTAGAAGTGATCAGGGCCCAGGACCAAACGTTTTAAAAAATGTCAATAGTGTTTGCCCTGTCTTTCAAATCATTAATGTATTAACTAGATGTGTATTTAGGTCAGGTTAATGGTTTTGTCACACACCGCCTTGGATCGTTGGGATAAGTTAGTGTCCTTTCCCCCGCCTGTGTTTCTAGGTAACCTGGGTTTTTAATTGGGTTGTCAGTCGCTCAAATGATTTGTTTGGGTGACAATCGTGCCAAAGGTGAGAAAGGACTCGCCGTGTGTCTGGCATCCATCTTGTGCTGCTGTTAAAGGAAGATTTGCAGGAAACGGGGCAATTGTTTCCGACGCTGGTCTTAATGATGACCCACAGCTGGAGGGGCTTTTTTCATCGCCAGACCTTCCACTGACTTGCTGGTCCCTGCAACGCCGGTCTGGGC
>WNWK01030441.1:5000-15000 GCA_009830355.1 Cherax destructor
TCTCATATATTCTAATATATTTAGAGGCACTTTGCTATGTTCCTCTGCATCTTGACCATGTGATGCAGCTGGTGCGGATTTCTAAGTCCGCTGCTGTCTTCCTCTCCCACGTACTCCCATGTACGTAAGTGTTGAGTGTTAGCGATGAAATAAACTAGTCTTCCCTTAATTTAATACACATATAGAAGCTCCATTGAGCATCACTCTCAGTTAATTGGGAATTTAAATTGCAGATCTGTTTCAGTTTGGAAAATTCTCTGTCTTCTGTTTTTAAAAAGTTATTTGTTTAATGAATTCTTTGAATACAGAGCACTCAGATATATGCTGTCTTCTGTTGTCTAGTGGTAGGATACATTTTTTTTTAATTCCGTGTTTATAGACGCCCACAAACATCTGCTTGCATAAACTCCAGGTAAGTCGTAATGGATGGCTGTCAATGAATAACTAGTCGTTTATTGCAATTTTTCCTGAGTATAGGAACTATATGGCTTTGATGGTTCCTAGAACAGATGTTAAAGGTAAGTTTCTGGGGCTGTGGGAAGAGAAAGTAGCGTAACAGTTGCTGGCGGTGACACAAACAAGTCACAGAAGTGCTTCCTATTGGAAGCTTCGTGGTTCAGTGGTACGGCGTTGGACCTGCTACTACCAGGACCAAGGTTCGAGTTCCCGTTCATTTTTCTGTTTATTTATCAGTTAGTATATTCGCTATTATTCTAATCACCAAAAAGTGATAGGGAAAAGTATATTCCTTGTCATATTATTAATCGAAAAGGCTTTCACATAAGTAAAAAAAATGGTATTTAATTGAACAGAACCTAAGGTGAAGTGCACTCATAAAGACGTTCATGTCCTCCTTAAGAGTACAAACAGAGCATAACATTTGTTTTTCCCAACCTCTTCAAAAGTTAGTTTCACATGTACATAACGAATGCCATGTAAACAATGTCCTGAGACAATTACATTACTCAAGCTGGGAAGAACCAAGAGACCAGACCAAAACAAGATATATAATCGATAAATATGGAACATGAGTCTAATACATTAATTGCCCGCCTAAAATTAACGAGACACTTATGGCACTGGTAAAATATAGGTGAGCTAGAATCCAGGAAATTATAGCCTCAAGCATAATGATATTGGAACGGAATGTGATACCACCATAGGCCCAGAAATGTACAAATTTGATGATTATGTCGCCCAGAGCATAGCTGATAACCATATGTACAATGAAGAATAAATAAGCACAATTCCGTGACTGGAACAATACACATATAACCCACATATAAGAGAGAGAAAAGCATTTTACGCTTTTTCGGTCCGACTTGGACTAGTAAGTACAGTATTTGACCCACTCACATGACTTTTGTCCCCGCGTGCACTCTCAAATTTTAATCTTTCAAAACCCCTGAAGACCCAATTAACATTACTGTCATTATGACCAATGTGCTTTCCAATTACTTCATGGTTTTATTACCAAAGTGCATTTCAGTTTCTCTGGAATTAAAAAGAAATCATTATGTATATATATATATATATATATATATATATATATATATATATATATATATATATATATATATATATATATATATATATATATATATATATATATATTTTTTTTTTTTTTTTTATTAACACATCGGCCGATTCCCACCAAGGCAGGGTGGCCCGAAAAAGAAAAACTTTCATTATCATTCACTCCATCACTGTCTTGCCAGAGGGGTGCTTTACACTACAGTTATAAAACTGCAACATTAACACCCCTCCTTCAGAGTGCCGGCACTGTCCTTCCCATCTCCAGAACTCAAGTCCGGCCTGCCGGTTTCCCTGAATCCCTTCATAAATGTTACTTTGCTCACACTCCAACAGCACGTCAAGTATTAAAAACCATATGCCTCCATTCACTCCTATCAAATACGCTCACACATGCTTGCTGGAAGTCCAAGCCCCTCGCACACAAAACTTCCTTTATCCCCTCCCTCCAACCTTTCCTAGGCCGACCCCTACCCCGCCTTCCCTCCACTACAGATTTATACACTCTCGAAGTCACTCTGTCTCGTTCCATTTTCTCTACATGTCCAAACCACCTCAACAACCCCTCCTCAGCTCTCTGGACAATCGTTTTGGTAATCCCGCACCTCCTCCTAATTTCCAAACTCCGAATTCTCTGCATTATATTCACACCACACATTGACCTCAGACACGACATCTCCACTGCCTCCAGCCTTCTCCTCGTTGCAACATTCATCACCCATGCTTCACACCCATATAAGAGCGTTGGTATAACTATACTCTCATACATTCCCCTCTTTACTTCCATGGACAAAGTTCTTTGTCTCCACAGACTCCGAAGTGCTCCACTCACCCTTTTCCCTCATCAATTCTATGATTCACCTCATCCTTCATAGACCCATCTGCTGACATGTCCACTCCCAAATATCTGAATACATTCACCTCCTCCATACTCTCTCCCTCCAATCTGATATCCAATCTTTCGTCACCTATTCCTTTTGTTATCCTCATCACCTTACTCTTTCCTATATTCACTTTCAATTTTCTTCTTTTACACACCCTACCAAATTCATCCACCAACCTCTGCAACTTCTCTTCAGAATCTCCCAAAAGCACAGTGTCATCAGCAAAAAGCAACTGTGATCACTCCCACTTTGTATTTGCTTCTTTATCTTTTAGTCCCACACCTCTTGCCAAGACCCTCGCATTCACTTCTCTTACAACCCCATCTATATATATATTGAACAACCACGGTGATATCACACATCCTTGTCTAAGGCCCACTTTTACTGGGAAATAGTCCCCTTCCCTCCTACACACTCTAACCTGAGCCTCACTATCCTCATAAAAACTCTTCACTGCTTTCAGTAACCTTCCTCCTATTCCATACACCTGCAACATCTGCCACATTGCCCCCCTATCTACCCTATCATACGCCTTTTCCAAATCCATAAATGCCACAAAAACATCTTTACCCTTATCCAAATACTGTTCACCTATATGTTTCACTGTAAACACTTGGTCTACACACCCCCTACCTTTCCTAAAGCCCCCTTGTTCATCTGCTATCCTGCTTTCTGTCTTACTCTAATTCTTTCAATAATAACTCTACCATACACTTTACCAGGTACACTCAACAGACTTATTCCCTATAATTTTTGCACTCTCTTTTGTCCCCTTTGCCTTTATACAAAGGAACAATACACGCTCTCTGCCAATCCCTAGGTACCTTCCCCTCTTTTGTACATTTATTAAACAAAAATACCAACCACTCCAGCACTATATCCCCCCCTGCTTTTAACATTTCTATCTTTATCCCATCAATCCCAGCTGCCTTACCCCCTTTCATTCTACCCACTGCCTCACGAACTTCCCCTACACCCACAACTGGCTCTTCCACACTCCTACAAGATGTTATTCCTCCTTGCCCTACACACGAAATTACAGCTTTCCTGTCTTCATCAACATTTAACAAATCCTCAAAATATTCTCTCCATCTTCCCGATACCTCTAACTCTCCATTTAATAACTCTCCTCTCCTATTTTTAACTGTCAAATCCATTTGTTCTCTAGGCTTCCTCAACTTATTAATCTCATTCCAAAACTTTTTTATATATATATATATATATATATATATATATATATATATATATATATATATATATATATATATATATATATATAGAGCCGGACTTGAGTCCTGGAAAATGGGAAGTATAATGCCTGCACTTTAAAGAAGAGGTTTGGGATATTGGCAGTTTAGAAGGACTTCTAAACTGTCGTATCTGTGCGCCTCTGCAAAGACTGATTATGTATGAGTGAGGTGAAAGTGTTGAATGATGATAAGAGTATTTTCTTTTGGGAATTTCTTTTTTTTGGGAGACGGCCGACTTGTTGAAAAAAAAATATATATACGTATATATAATTTCAACAAGTCGGCCGTCCCCCACCGAGGCAGGGTGACCCAAAAAAAGAAAATCCCCAAGTTTTACCTAATCGGCACGACATATATATATATATATTTATATATTTATATGTCGTGCCGATTAGGTAAAACTGGTCAATTAGCAAGAACTCATCTAAAATTAAGTCCTTTCTAAAATTTTCTCTTATACGTTTAAAGATATATTTTTTTTCATTTATGCTAATGTAAAAATTTATAATTTTGTACCAAGAGAAACTTTGAAAACCTACCTAACCTTATTACAACAAGCGCAATTTAATTTAGCCTAACCCAACTAAATATATTTTAGATACGTTAACATTAATTTAATAATAAACAAACACAATGAAATATATTTTTTCGTTGTGTTCAGAATGATTTTGGCGAAATTATTGCATACACAAATTTTCACTTGTCTTATATGGAAAGGTGAGCGTTGCTATTTAAGCCAAAATCGCAAGTTTTACCTAATCGGCACGACATATATATATATATATATATATATATATATATATATATATATATATATATATATATATATATATATATATATATATTGCCGAATAGGTAAAACAGGTCAATTAGCAAGAACTCATTTAAAATTAAGTCCTTTTTAAAATTTTAAAGATATATTTTATTCATTTATGTTAAAATAAAAATTAATGATTTCGTACCTAAAGAACCTTAGAAAACTTACCTAACCTTATTATAACAAGCGCAATTTAATTTAGCCTAATCCAACTAAATATGTATTTTATATAAGTTTGCAATAATTTAATAATAAACAAACACAATGAAATATATTTTTTTCGTTAGATTCAGAATGAGTTTTGTGAAATTATTGCATACACAAATTTTCGCTTGCCTTATTCGGCAAGAAGTGCGTTGCTATTTAAGCCAAAATCGCAAGCTTTACTTATTCGGCACGACAAATATATCATATATCCTATTGTTTCGCCTTTTATATTAACCTTCTATTACATTCTCTGCTCTTTACAGCTAAAACACAAAAAAATCTCACTCAATTTTGAAAAAAAAAAAAATCTTCGCAAATGTTGTTTAATATTTTGTGGAATATTGTATGGTGTTGTATGTTGCCGATGGCCGATAACGATACCTCATGCGTTGGTTTATAGCAGTATGTGGCAGAGGGTCTCACGTGATGGTCTAGGCTGATCGCTGGTTAGTTCACCAGCAACAGTGAGGTTCAAATTAATGAACGCAGAGAAGCTTTTCTTCACTGGCGTTCATCTCACTGGGGTTCATCTCACTGGTGTTCATCTCACTGGCGTTCATCTCACTGACGTTTATCTCACTGGCGTTCATCTCACTGGCGTTCATCTCACTGGCGTTCATCTCACTGGGGTTCATCTCACTGGCGTTCATCTCACTGGCGTTCATCTCACTGGCGTTCATCTCACTGGCGTTCATCTCACTGGCGTTCATCTCACTGGGGTTCATCTCACTGGCGTTCATCTCACTGGCGTTCATCTCACTGGCGTTCATCTCACTGGCGTTCATCTCACTGGCGTTCACCTGCACCTGAACAATGTGTCCATTTACAATCTTTTAAATTAGCGAAACTACATTAGAATCCCCGACGCCAAATATAACCCAACTTCACTGAAATTATATCCATAATTTTCAACTTCCAATATATGGTCAGGAATGCAACTAGAAGTTAATTGCATATTTTAAGGGAAAAAAACTCTCCGTTTAGTGAACACCTGTCCAATAAAGGGTGATGGCTATTGTATGTATGTATGTATGTATATATATATATATATATATATATATATATATATATATATATATATATATATATATATATATATAGCTATATATATATATATATATATTCTTGACTGGTGGTGTGCAGGTGAATGCATCTTGAATGACCCTCGTGTAGTTGATAGATATGTGAGATCTATAAGGAAACGTTAAGGTAAGGAATGAGATGCATGTGTCAGCACTAGGATGAAGACATGCAAGTGTTGCTCATGTGTCTAATTCTCTGGCTTGAGCCAAAGGCCGGATTTCCTAAGCACTGTGACGGGTGTTTTGCTGTGTTCCATCATCGTCAGTGACGTGTACGTCTTGTGTTCCATCCTCGTCTCCGTCTTGACACAGACTGACCATCTACATTCTCGTGTTCCGTTCCTCACGTTCCTCACGTTCCTCACGTTCCTCACGTTCCTCACGTTCGTCTGGATGAGTCTTACGCAGTGATTTTATATACTGTAATATTTTTTTATTTAATTATTCTGGAGAGCATCACTTGAACTATATATCAGAACAGTACAGAAATTAATTATTTTTTTGGCTCTTTTAATAAACTGCCAACTTACGCAGAGAGAGAAAGAGAGAGAGAATGAGAGATAGATAGATAGATAGATAGATAGAGAGAGAGAGAGAGAGAGAGAGAGAGAGAGAGAGAGAGAGAGAGAGAGAGAGAGAGTTAAGTCATAACTGCTCTTGACACTCTCTTGTGGATATTCAATTAACTAAGCTATTAGTGTTGAGGAGGACTGGTACGTCACTGAGGTGGTCAGTAGTGTGTGTGTACTCACCTAGTTGTGGTTGGAGGGGTCGATTCACAGCTTCTGGCCCCGCCTCTTCACTGGTTTGTGTGTGTGTGTTTGCGTGGATGTATGCATGAGTGCCTTCACGTATTTATGTTTGCATTGCTTGATTCACAACTCCTGTCCCCGCCTTTTAACTCTTATCAACCAGCTTTACTGTCATACCTTGTCTGGAAACTGTGCAAGGTGTTTGCCTCCATTACTTTCTTAATCTAGTAGGCTTCACTAATCCACTCAGAGAATTAAAAAAACTTTCCAAATATATGCTCTTACATATGTGTACTTACCTATGTGTGACCGCTGGGGTCGATTCACCTAGCCACGCCGCTCAACTGGGCATGACCGATTGTATGTATGTGTGTGTGTCTATCTTGCTCTAGCAGATGATGGAAGTCCTCGATTGTGCGAATCCGCTTTGATTGGTTGCTGGGCTACTGGTAAATGCAATTGGTGGAGGTTTGAGTGTGTGTGTGTGTGTGTGTGTGTGTGTGTGTGTGTGTGGATGGACTGGAGAGTGAGTGGAAGGGGTTTTAGACTTAGTGAGTAGAATGAAGGCTGGAGGGTCAGAGGTACGGGACACCAGTGGCCTCTGGTTGTTGCATTTTGTTAGCATGCAGCCTCTGGTGGGGAACTTGAAGTTCTCACGATCGTCTCTCTGGGTGAAACTACTGCCTGCACTTCTATTCTTGGCTCTGTGGCACTCTTTATCTGTGTTTTCTCTTCCTCTAACCTTCGCTCTCTTGCTATTCTCTCTTCTTAAATCTGATCCTGTGACAGAATGTACTTATGCTAGAAAAATCTATGCTATGAGAGAGTGTTCTGTCCACAGTCAAGCAAACAGACAAAGCATTACAAATATTCTGTAATATCTACCTGATGCCAAAAATAATAATTTCATTTTCTTGCTACCTGATCCCTACCTCCTGCTGATCCCTAAATCTATTTTACTGAGAGCCGTCAATCTTGTTTTTTATACACACCAACCCAGAAAAAATTGCCAGCCCTTTTTTTTCATGCATTCTTTATTCCCGCAGTTATTAACAATTCTTCCATCACCATTTTTTCCCTGCTCATTATTTACATGTTTTCTCCATTTGCTGCTGTTTTGTCAGTCCAAAAACAATCACAGAGTGTCACACATCTCTCCTGTGGGAGTCTTTGTCCATAATGCCTGTTTATTTATGTCACTGTTTCATCGTCTCTTATTAAGTCAGTGTACGTTTGTCTATGCTCTCTGAGTCCCCTCACACACTGCATATTCTGCTTAGTTCTTCAGTCTTTTTACTTGTCTCCGTATTGTTTATGTTTCTTAGTTATTGCCTGACCATTGCTCGGTAAATCCTCCTCCTTACTTATCTTGTTTTTCTGATACTTAAATGTAAGATCGAATGATTTTTTTTTCTTTTCCCGATTTCTCAGTATCCATGTAACGCAAACTTTCTACCCTCGCATTCTCATCCTTCCTTCATTAATTTTCACTATCTTCCTGCTTTTCCTTGGCTCACTGGTTTAGTTTTTCTTCTGTTGCTTTATCTACCTATACTGTCATTTTTTTAATCATTTTGTAGTTTTATCAGGACGGTCTTGGCTTTTTCAATTAACTATTTCTGTTTACCCAACAACTCACTTGGTGAGAGACGATGACTATAGTAGGTATTTTTGGTCGACTATGGCGGTGGCCACTTTAATGTAGTAGGTGGCAGGCTCTTCAGAAGCGT
The DNA here is from genome assembly GCA_009830355.1 of Cherax destructor. Taxonomy (NCBI): domain Eukaryota; kingdom Metazoa; phylum Arthropoda; class Malacostraca; order Decapoda; family Parastacidae; genus Cherax; species Cherax destructor. The sequence continues at coordinate 13,256 of WNWK01030441.1, forward strand.
TTGTTTTTATAACACTCGTGGGAAGCTTCTCAAAAAAGGCTGATCTTGTTGACGTTGTGGGCGTGGACGTGATTATTGTGAGAGAGCTGTGGTTGTGTGTAATGGTGTGGGATAGTGTGTTGTGGTGTGTGGTGGGGATGGTGTATGGTGGTAAGTGGTGAGGGTGTATGCTTTGTGGTGTATGGTAGTAGGTGCTGAAGTGTGTGTGGTGGTTAATTAACAACCAAAGTATATTTACATGTGAATTTACATGTATATTTATTTCACAGTGAATATGTGAATGGCTGCGGTGTAATTCGTTTGTCTGTGGATGTGGTTGTTTACAGGGTACTGTTACTTCAGCACAGCCTACCTGCCCTTCCAGAAACCACCCTGAGAGTTGGTAGGCTTCATAGGAGATAGGGAGGCATTGCAAATCACTCTTAAATCCTGATTTCGAGAGTTATAAAATATCGTTCACTGAATTAATCAATTCATGTTAGTGTTGGGAAATTTCTTATTGCAATTGTTATATATCATGACCTTTTTTTTTTTTTTTACCTTTCCTTTACCTTACGTAAGGTAATATTTTTTTGCATGTCTCACTTATTCCTATAAATGGTTTTAAGTCTACTGTGGGAGATTTTATTTTGTATTTATGTTAACTTCTGTTATTTCTCCCTACGAACCATAAGACGTAGTTTGGCTGCCTGCCTGGCCACCAGTGTGGTCGTGATTTTTTCCACTTGACTCCAGTTTCCGCACTCAGTGTGTGGGTCAGCCTCCTCTGCTGCTGCTGCAGGAGTCTGGTGTGTCTGCACGTCTTGGTAAAGGCTACTCTACATGACTTATACTCCGTCTCATAAGTAGCATTGCTCATGCTACTTATGTGGTTGCAGGGGTCGATTCATAGCTCCTGGCCCCGCTTCTTCACTGATCGCTACTAGGTCCTCTCTCTCTCCCTGCTCCGTGAACTTTATCAAACCTCGTCTTAAAACTATGTAAGGTTCCTGCCTCCACTACGTCACTTTCTAGGCTATTCCACTTCCTGACAATTCTATGACTGAATAAATACTTCCTAACATCCCTTTGACTCATCTGAGTCTTCAACTTCCAACTGTGACCCCTTGTTTATGTGTCCCACCTCTGGAACATCCTGTCTTTGTCCACCTTGTCAATTCCTCGCAGTATTTTATATGTCGTTTTCATGTCTCCACTGACCCTCCTGTCCTCCAGTGTCGTCAGGCCGATTTTTCTTAACCTTTCTTCGTAGGACAATCCCCTTAGCTCTGGGACTAGTCTTGTTACAAACCTTTGCACTTTCTCTAATTTCTTGACGTGCTTGACCAGGTGTGGATTTCAAACTGGTGCTGCATACTCCAGTATGGGCCTGACGTATATGGTGTGTGTGTGTTTGTGTGTGTGAGGTAGATAAAAGGATTATACAACAACAAATACAAACGAATGATATTTAATAGTTAACGAAACTGGCGAATCTTAAAGTTAGAGCAGAAACGCGAGTTTTCAATATTTCTACGATGATTTTCAGCTACGTGTAGGAAAGCGAAATTTCAGAAGCTAAAAGCCTTATTATTTCAGACGTCGGGAAAGCCCTGTGATCTCAGCCGCACAAAAGCCCACAAATCTAAAAATATGCATGCAAATTCGAGAGGCAACACGCACCGCTGCCGAGATATTTTCCCAAAGACTCTCGTACTCCCCAAAACTTGCCGATGTTCTCAACGGAAAAATGTGCACTATGAACA
>WNWK01030441.1:20000-23509 GCA_009830355.1 Cherax destructor
CCAGTTTCTTGGAAGGAAGATTTAAAGGACGATATTCCTTTCCTCTTAGAGCTATAATTTTAAATTTCTAGAAAATATAGGCATGTTAAACAGATAGAATTAGATTTTTGAGGTATAATACAAATGGCAGAAAAGTCTCACTTACATATGATCTTCTATCTTCTATTCAGTCAAACCAAAACTCAAATTTTAGCAACATGTCTAGAAACCATTTTCATACATACTTTCACGTAGGATATATACACTGAGAGGTGTATTTCTCTCAGCGTATATATGTTGAGAGTTTTATCACTGACTTAAGAGGTTACGCGCAGCCTTGATGACCCTCGTGTGCTCAACAGCCTTGATGACCCTCGTGTGCTCAACAGCCTTGATGACCCCTCGCCTGTGACCTTGGCAACAGCCTTGATGACCCTCGTGTGCTTAACAGCCTTGATGACCCTCGTGTGCTACAACATGTCCTTGAGATGACCCTCGTGTGCTTAACCCGACAGCTTGATGACCCTCGTGTGCTCAACACCTTGATGCCTCTCGTGTGCTCAACAGCCTTGATGACCCTCGTGTGCTCAACAGCCTTTATGACCCTCGTGTTCTCAACAGCCTTGATGACCCTCGTGTGCTCAACAGCCTTGATGACCCTCGTGTTCTCAACAGCCTTGATGACCCTCGTGTGCTCAACAGCCTTGATGACCCTCGTGTGCTCAACAGCCTTGATGACCCTCGTGTGCTCAACAGCCTTGATGACCCTCGTGTGCTCAACATCCTTGATGACCCTCGTGTGCTCAACATCCTTGATGACCCTCGTGTGCTCAACAGCCTTGATGACCCTCGTGTGCTCAACAGCCTTGATGACCCTCGTGTGCTCAACAGCCTTGATGACCCTCGTGTGCTCAACAGCCTTGATGACCCTCGTGTGCTCAACAGCCTTGATGACCCTCGTGTGCTCAACAGTCTTGATGACCCTCGTGTGCTCAACAGTCTTGATGACCCTCGTGTGCTCAACAGCCTTGATGACCCTCGTGTGCTCAACAGCCTTTTTATGTTCCATTAACTTAACGTACCATCATAAAGTCGTCAACAGCAGACATAATCTTTTGTGTGGCCTGACACAGTAGTCGAGTCCGTAATTTATTTTGCAAGAGGATCAGTGAACATCTCAGTCTTGCGTAAGAGACTGCCATGTAATACAGGAGTAAGTTCTTTGATGGGGTGAAATTGTAGGCAGTGGTGTTCTTGTGGGTATGTGAACATCCCTGTTCAAACTGATGCAGTATCTACAAGGTTTCCTCTGCTCTCTCTCCTCTCTCTCTCTCTCTCAATCTCTCTCTCTCTCTCTCTCTCTCTCTCTCTCTCTCTCTCTCTCTCTCTCTCTCTCTCTCTCTCTCTCTCTCTCTCTCTCCTCTTCTCTCTCTCTCTCTCTCTCTCTCCTCTCTCTTCTCTCTCTCTCTCTCTCTATCTCTCTCTCTCTCTCTTCTCTACATTCGTTTGACAGTCTGCTGTTGACACAGCACCAGCCAATTATTAATATGTTTCGGCCGTCAAAATTCCCTCCATCAATTTTAGAGACGACTTCCGTACCACGGGAAGAAGAAAATGTATATATATTTTAAATAATAATAATAATAATAAACTGATAAGATTTTGGATTTGCGCATGTGTGAGCGAATCATTTGAATTTAAATAAAAAAATATATTTTCTCTCCAGGTGTGATTTTGGAATACAATTTCCGTGAAATTTCTTCTCTTGACTTTTTTCAAGTATTTCTTTTATATTTTTTTCTGTGGGCTTCGGAAATTGCGTAAAATAGGTAAAGTTCATTCTGTTCGTCCTATTCAATGATTTTTAAACACAATATATAAATGCATATGGTTATATATATATATATATATATATATATATATATATATATATATATATATATATATATATATATATATATATATATATATATATATAGAATATGTTCCTTCCACACAAATTTGGTTACACAGTTTGGTCTCTATTGTCCCTACGAGACTGAAATTTTTCGGGTTTCCACTGAAGCTAATTCAATTATTTTTTGTTTTGTCTTACAAGGGGAGGCGCTCTCGTGCGTGTGATCGTGCGGGAGAAACTTTTCGTGTGTTGGAAGAGGACAGTCAGTTTATGTTTAACTAACTAGTTGTCAAAACAATGTTCTTTGTAGACCAAGTTAAACTTAATACAAGGAATGTAGTACACACACACACACACACACACACACACATGTCCTACGAGGAGAGGTTAAGGGAAATCGACCTGACGACACTGGAGGACAGGAGAGATAGGGGGGACATGATAACGACATATAGGATACTGAGAGGAATTGACAAGGTGGACAGAGACAGAATGTTCCAGAGGTGGGACACAGCAACAAGGGGACACAGTTGGAAGTTGAAGACTCAGATGAATCACAGGGATGTTAGGAAGTATTTCTTCATTCACTGAGTTGTCGGGAAGTGGAATAGTTTGGGAAGTGATGTAGTGGAGGCAGGTTCCATACATAGCTTTAAGAAGATATATGATAAAGCTCATGGAGCAGGGAGAGTGACCCAGTAGCGGCCAGTGAAGAGGCGGGGCCAGGAGCTATGACTCGACCCCTGCAACCACAACTAGGTGAGTACAACTAGGTGAGTACACACACACACACACACACACACACACACACACACACACACACACACATACACACAGCAGCAGCAGCAGTAAGACAAGAGAGAGAGGCGTGGGTAGATTGCATATTCTTGGACTGTAAGAAGGCGTTTGACACAGTCCCACACAAGAGATTAGTGCAGAAGCTGGAGGACCAGGCAGGGATAACAGGGAAGGCACTACAATGGATCAGGGAATACCTGTCAGGAAGACAGCAGCGAGTCATGGTTCGTTGCGAGGTGTCAGAGTGGGCGCCGGTGACGAGTGGGGTGCCACAGGGGTCAGTCCTAGGACCGGTGCTGTTTCTGGTGTTTGTGAACGACATGACGGAAGGAATAGACTCGAAGTGTCCCTGTTTGCAGATGATGTGAAGTTGATGAGAAGAATTCAATCGGAAGAGGACCAGGCAGAACTACAAAGGGATCTGGATAATGCAAACCTGGGCCAGCAATTTGGGTCCTGGGGTTCAACCCCCAAACCCAAGGGAAAGTCATGAAGATTTGGGGGAAAGGGGAAAAAAAGACCGCAGACGGAGGCAGTTAGGGGGGCCCGAGACTACAAACTTCAATCAAGGAAAAGATCTTGGGGTGAGTATAACACCAGGCAAATCTCCTGAGGCGCCCTCAACCAAATAACTTTTTGCAGCATACGGGCGCCTAGCAAACCAAGAACGCATTCCCACATCTTAATAAAGAACCCTTCAGGACCCTTAAATTTTTGGGGGACGTTAGGCCCATACGGAGTATGCAGCACCAGTTTGGGAAACCCCCATTTATCCAAGCACGAAAGAAACTGAGAAAGTGCAAAGGTTTCAACAAGACTAGTCCCGAGCTAAGGG
>WNWK01030442.1:0-23508 GCA_009830355.1 Cherax destructor
GCTGAAAAGCCAACAAACTGCGGTGGTAGGCTGGTTTCACTGCAAAATAACTTTTCAGTGCCACGACTTAGTCGTCGTAACTCTTCGTGTGTGGTAATTCTGGAGCACACATTACCTAAAACACTGTAGTTTCTGATCCCAGGGACACTAGCAAGAAATTCCTTTTGTTATCTTGCTCTTTAATTCCTAAGTGAGCGAAATTGGCTTCCAACAAGCTTAGCCAAAGCTCCAAAGAAATCTTACGTGGGTCGAAAGGTTCCAACCTTCCTTGTGATGCTGCCATGCTGCCACTTGTTGCTGCTGTATCACCGTTCTGCTGCAATGTCCTCGGCTGGCAATATCTCTACTACTTCAGGCCACATTGGCCCACTATCCTTGGCTCTGATGATCCCATCGTCGTCGCCACTGTAGTGGTTGTAGGTTATAGAAAGACTGAGTAACAATAACAATGTACTCTCCAAGGCTGCTCCATAACAACAACAACAACAACAATAACAAAACAATTTTAAATGACTGAACCAAACAAACGTAGTATTCAATCCTCCTACTGCTCCCAACCCCTTACAGTAGTAGTCAACAGAGTAAAGTCTGAGGCAGCTAATGTGAAAAGCTCTGTTCCACAAGGCACAGTACTCACTCCCATCTTGTTCCTCATCCTCATATCGGACATAGACAGGGATATAAGCCACAGTGCCGTGTCTTCCTTTGCAGATGACACCCGAATCTGTATGACAGTGTCCACCGTTGAAGACACTGCAAGACTCCAAGCAGACATAAACCAAATCTTTAAATGGGCTGCAGAAAACAATATGAAGTTCAATGATGAGAAATTTCAATTACTCAGATACGGAAAATGTGAGAAATTAAAATCTCATTGGAGTACAAAACTAATTCCAACCACACAATAGAGAGAAAACTAATGTCAAAGACCTGGGAGTGATCATGTCAGAGGATCTCACCTTCAAGGACCATAACACCATAGCAATCGCATCTGCTAGAAAAATGACAGGATGGATAATGAGAACCTTCAAAACCAGGGATGCAAAGCCTATGTTGACACTTTACAAATCGCTTGTTCTATCTAGGCTGGAATATTGCTGCACACTAACTGCACCTTTCAAGGCAGGTGAAATTGCTGACCTTGAAAATGTGCAGAGAACCTTCACGGCACGCATAACTGCGATAAACCACCTCAATTACTGGGAACGCTTGAAGTTTCTAAACCTGTACTTCCTAGAACGCAGGCGGGAGAGATACATTGTTATATACACGTGGAAAATTCTCGATGGATTAGTACCAAACTTACACACGAAAGTCACTCCCTACGAAAGCAAAAGACTCGGCAGGCGATGTAACATCCCCCCAATGAAAAGCAGGGGTGCCACTAGCACGTTGAGGGACAACACAATAAGTGTCATAGGCCCAAGATTGTTCAACTGCCTCCCAGCATACATAAGGTGGATTACCAACAAACCCCTGGCTGTCTTCAAGCAGGCACTGGACAGGCACCTAAAGTCGATACCTGACCAGCCAGGCTGTGGTTCGTACGTTGGACTGCGTGCGGCCAACAGTAACAGCCTGGTTGATCAGGCTCTGGTCCAACATGAGGCCTGGTCACAGACCGGGCCGCAGGGGCGTTGACCCCTGGAATTCTCTCCAGATAAACTCCAGAAGATTAACTGTTATGCAGACTACTGTATTGTAAAAATGGTATAAATAATATCAGTGCAGTTGTGAAAGAATATTAGACCCACCAGTTGACGTGTATTGGACGCATGGTGTGATTTGTTTACTCCTGAACACTGGCAAAAATTGAACATTTCTGCTAATTTTAGCTCAATTTCAAGGTCGTTTTCATTGTGAAACTAATCAAAATCATCTCTATTTCTGTAATATGTTTTGCATTCTATCAAATGAGACCAAGAAAACGAGAATACAACCATAAATACTATACGAAAATACACCTCAAATTTGGCGTTTTAATCCAAAAACATGGTCAGTTTTTTTTTCTCATTATGCACTGCGTGATGCAGGATTTTTTTTACACAGTGCACACTGATCACACAGACCCATTCTCTCACATGTTGGCCTACCATCTTTCTCCCGCTTGATTTGAAGCAGTTATAATTTTTGAGTATACAGTGGACCCCCGAGTTTCGGCCATAATTCATTACAGAATGCTGTTCAAGTGCCATTACCGAACTAATTTTTTCCCATAAGGAATAATGTAAAGTAGGTTAGTCCGTTTCAGACCCCCAAAAATACACTTACAACAGCACTTACAATATTACACTTACATAACTGTTCGAGGTTTGAGGTGGTCGAAACTCGGGGGTCCACTGTATATACATCTGAAACACTGGCTCGTAAGACGTATATATACGGCCAAAACAGTCAAAGGGTTAATGAAAAAAATCTAGACTAAAATATATCAAGATGTTTATAAAAACTATTAGGAAGAGAGTAGATATCCTTATGTATACAATACACTTTATGATCTTTCTTTCAACAAATCGACCGTTTCCCACCGAGGCAGGGTGGCCCAAAAAGAAAAACAAAAGTTTCTCTTTTTAACTTTCGTAATGTATACAGAAGAAGGGGTTACTAGCCTTTTGCTCCCGGCATTTTAGTCGACTCTTACGACACGCATGGCTTACAGAGGAAGAATTCTGTTCCACTTCCCCATGGAGATAAGAGGAAATAAGAACAAGAACTAGTAAGAAATAGAAGAAAACCCAGAGGGGTGTGTATATATAGGCTTCTACATGCATGTGTAATGTGACCTAAGTGTAAGTAGAAGTACAGTGGAACCTCGACTAACGTAAGCTCCATATAACGTAAAATCAGTTACGTAAGCTTTTCGCAAAATATTTTTGTAGTGTAACGTACCAGACCTGTCCGCCTGTCCCCGCGCCTGCGCAGGACGCCAATCTAGCGTTGTTTACCATTGAGAGAACATTACCCAGTGCGCTCTTTCAAACATTCACAATACTTTTGTTGTATTTTTTGGTGGTTTAGTGATTGTCACTGTGAAATAAGTCACCATGGGTCCAAAGAAGCTTCTTAGTGGCACCATCGAACTGAAGAAAAGAGATTGTAGAAAAATATCACAGTGGCGTACGTCTGAGTGAGCTTGCCAGGATGTACAAGAAAACCCCATCTACTATCAGCATTATCCTGGCAAAGAGAAATGAGATCAAGGAAGCTAATGTTGCAAAAGGGGTTGATATGTTAACGAAAAATAGATCAAAAACAGTGGATGAGGTTGAGAAGTTGTTGATGTTGTGGATAAACAATAAACAATTAGCAGGTGATAGTATTTCCACGGCGATAATTTGTGAAAAGGCAAGGCAGTTGCACGCAGATCTTGTCAAGACAATGCCTGGAACCAGTGCTGAGGAGAGTGATTTTAAAGCCAGCAAAGGCTGGTTTGAGAGGTTTAAGAAACGTAGTGGCATACACTGTGTTGTGAGGCATGATGAGGCAGCCAGCTCAGACAAACGTGCAGCTGAAAAATTTGTGAGTGAATTTAAGGGGTTCGTAGAGGCTGAAGAATTCCTCCCCAACAAGTGTTTAATTGTGATGAAACAGACCTGTTTTGGAAGAAACTGCCCAACAGGACCTTCATTACTCAGGAGGAAAAGGCACTGGCAAGACACAAGCCTATGAAAGACAGGCTAACTCTTATGATGTGTGCCAATGCCAGTGGTGATTTTAACGTGAAGCCTTTACTGGTGTATCATGCAGAAAATCCCAGAGCCTTCAAGAAACACAATGTTAACAGGAATAATTTGTGTGTGCATTAGAAGGCTAACATTAATGCATTACAGTCATCCCTTGGTTTTCGATTGCCTCAGTTTTCACCGATTTTGGCTTTCGATCACTTTTTTCGTGGAAAAATTGTCTCAGTTTTCGCTGAGTGTCTCAGTTTTCGCCGATTGTCTCAGTTTTTGCCGATTGTACGGAACCTGTACACCAGTGCCGCGCACATACAAAGGCCGTAGGCCCGCCACCCACGCACATTGTCACACAGTCTAGCATTGTTTATGCTTGAGTGAACATCACCCCAGTAGTTCATACAAAACATTTATTAACAATTCATTGTTTTTGGCCCTTGATTATTGTGTGTAACTACTAAATAAGCTACCATGGCCCCAAAGAAGCTCCTAGTGCCAGTTCTTTGGTAAAGAAAATGAGGAACACTGTAGAAATGAAGAAAGAAATAATAGAAAAACATGATAGTGGTGTACGTATTGCCGAGCTCGCCAGGATATACAAGAAAAACTCATCAACCATCAGTTCCATTGTGGTGAAGAGAAAAGAAATCACGGAAGCTAATGTTATGAAAGGGGTGAATACGATAACGAAACAGAGATCACAAACAATTGAAAATATGGAGAAATTGTTATTGGTGTGGATAAACCAAAAACTGCTAGTGGGTGATAGTGTTGTGGAATCCATCATATGTGAAAAAGCAAGGCAGTTGCATGCTGATCTTGTCAAGAAAATGACTGAAGAAAACTTCAAGAAGCGAAGTGGCATACACAGTGTTGTAAGGCATGGTGAGGATGCCAGTTCAGATAAACATGGGGCTGAAAAATTTGTGTGTGACTTTAAAGAATATGTAGAGGCAGAAGAATTCCAACCCCAACAAGTGTTTAATTGTGACGAAACAGGCCTCTTTTGGAAGAAAATGCCAAGGAGGACCTAAATCACGCAGGAGGAAAAGGCAATGCCAGGACACAAGCCTATGAAAGACAGGCTAACTCTAACCTTTTGACTGTTTCGGTCGTATATATATGTCTTACGAGCCAATGTTTCAGACATATTAATACACCTAAATTCTAGTGGCCTCAAATCAAGCAGGAGAAAGCTCGTAGGTCCACTTGTGAGAGAATGGGTCTGTGTGGTCAGTGTGCGCAGTATAAAAAAAATCGGGCAGCCACTGGTACATTGTGGGAACACCATTTCAGTAGCTCTTGTTCAGCATGCCTAGAGGTAAGAAATACGTATTTGACTCCTTGGCACATCTGGGACATTTCTCTTCCTCAATGATAGCTCTAACACAGATGGAAGTGTCTCTGAAGATAAATTTCATGGTTTTGAGGAGTTTGTGACCGAAAGCAATGGCCAGGATAACAGAAGGAAGGAAGGAAGAAAGAAAGAAAGTAGGGAAGGAAGGAAGAGATGTGAGGAAGGAATGAAGGAAAGAAGAGATGAGAGGAAGGAAGGAAGGAAGGCAGGAAGGAAGAGATGAGAGGAAAGAAGGAAGGAAATATGTAAGAAAGGAAGGCAGAAAGAAAGGAAGGAATGAAGGAAAAAAGGAAGCTAGGAAGGTAGGAATGAAGGAAAGGAAGGAGGTTGTGGAGAAGAAAACATGGGTCCCTTTTTGTGTTGACAGGTTGACAAGCAGTGTGGGGTAGTGAGTAATGGTATAATATGTCATTTTGACAGCTGGACTCAGCAAATTTAGATGTTCACCCCCCCCCCACACACACACACATAGCTTGGAGCTTTGAAGTGCTAATTGCAGTTGATGGAAAGTGTCTAGTCATTATATATGTATATATATATATATATATATATATATATATATATATATATATATATATATATATATATATATATATATATATATATATATATATTTTAGAACAATAGTAATAAACAATTTTTTTATTGTTGGTTGGTGTAAACAAGTTTTGTAAACAATATAATGATACTAATGTTTATGCTATTATTGTGTTGCATACAACGAATGTATATATATACATTGCACCTTACCTTGGTCTCACAGGCCACATAAGTTACGTAAAAAAGAAAATAGTGAAAAAAACAAGAAACCTACGAAAGGAAGTAAACCAAAGTTTACCGGGTGAGTGGCATTCGCCGCTGTTGTCATACGCAGCTCATTTTTTGCCAACTTTACGCTTCTATATCTCGGTAAATACTGATAGCAAAATTTTTTTGGGGGGATTTAAACAATCAGAAAAATAATCTTAACATTTTGATAAGAAAAAATAATTTTGTTTTTTTCGAATATTTCCCGACATAGAAGGACAGTTTCAGAGAGGGGTCTCCGACAGTCAAATGGTTAATGTTGAGTGGTAATGCTAGTGGGGATTTCAAATTGAAGCCTTTACTGGTGTATCACTCAGAAAATCCCAGAGTGTTCAAGAAATACAGTGTTGACAAGAGTAAATTGTGTGTGTTTTGGAAGTCTAATGCTAAGGCATGGGTCACTAGGGAAATTTTCCTGGAATGGTTTAATCAAGTGTTTGGCCCCAGTGTGAAGAAATATCTATTGGACAATAAATTGCCACTTAAGTGCCTCCTGGTAATGGACAATGCTCCTGCTCATCCTCGAGACTTGGAAGACCAAATGTCTAAGAATTTCAAATTTGTAACAGTGAAGTTCTTGCCTCCTAACACCACTCCTCTCATCCAGCCCATGGACCAGCAGGTCATTGCAAACTTCAAAAAACTGTACACCAAAGCAATGTTTCAAAGGTGCTTTGATATGACCAATGACTCTGCATTTACCCTAAGAGAGTTCTGGAAGGATCACTTCAATGTCTTCCATTGCATAGGCCTTATAGATAAAGCTTAGCAGGGAGTGACTGCCAGGACGATGAACTCTGCTTGGAGAAAGTTGTGGCCAGATTGTTTCCCAGAGAGGGATTTTGAAGGGTTTGGGGCTGACCCTGAGGAGCCTATGGAAGTTATGGAAAGTATTGTGGCATTGGGGAATTGCATGGGGTTGGATGTGAGTGGAGAGGATGTGGAAGAGTTGGTGGAGGACCAGAGTGAAGATCTAACCACTGATGAGCTGCAAGAGCTTGAGCTGCAACAACATCAAACCACAACTCAGGAAAATGCTTCAGTGGAGGAAGAGAGATGTAAGGTGCCTTCTTCAGAGATTAAGGATATTTGTGCAATGTGGAGTAGGGTGCATTCATTTGTGGAGGAACATCACCCTGAGAAAGATGTTGCAATCCGTGCTGGCTACTTTTACAATGGCAATGACATGTCCCATTTTAGGGACATTTTAAAGAGCCGCCAGATACAGAGCTCTCTGGAGAGATATTTAGTGCCACAGGTGTGCAGTGACTCTCAAGCTGGTCCTAGTGGGATTAAAAGACAAAGAAGGGAAGTGACCCCAGATGAGGACTTGGTACCTAGAGTCCTTATGGAGGGGGATTCCCCTTCCAAAAAATAGGGTCTCTTCCCGCTCCCCTCCTCCCTCTCTTCCATCCAGCAACATCAGTCTTCAATAAAGGTAAGTGCCACATAGAGTTCATTCATTTGTGCATGTAAATCTATGTTTAAGGCCCCCCAATTTTTTTTTTCCAAACTTCTGGGTTTCTGGAACAGATTAATTGAATTTCAATTATTTCTTATGGGGAAAGTACTTTTGGTTTTCGCCGATTTTGGTTTTAGCTGATCCATCTGGAACGGATTAAAATCGAAAACCAAGGGATAACTGTACGTATGTTAGGAATTGTGGTGGCGGCAGAGTTTGTTTGGAGACAGAACAAGATAGTCCTTAAATATGACACTAATATCAACTCTACGGCTAATTTATCTATCACAATTGATCTAATATGACATAATAAACAATATTAATAACATAGAAACATGACATATACTCTAGAATGAATAAATTATGTCATTACATATGTCACAAGTGGTGTTGTGTTGTTGTTGGGTGTATAAGGGCCACTGAGAGCATAAGCCTTATACATATAGTAGTGGTGAAAGCAGCAGCAGAGGCGGTAGAGGTGGCGGTGTTGTCACTTGCCCTATGTACCTCCAATAACATTGGAGGAGTTAGTTTCGTGCTGTCCTTTTTCTATCGATTAATCACTTAACTTACTCGCTACACTGTTAGTGCTACACTTTATCGCTGGCTGGCGCTATAGCCTTTATCAACTCCTGCTGTTTTAGTATCGTACATATCGTAGAATCACTGAAGAAGGCACATTCTCCCCTCTCTCTTCCTCCTCCACTTTGGTACTCTGCTACGAGTTCTTTCTTGAATTCTATAGTCTTTCTCACCATCTTTACCAAATGGCTGGCACTAGTACAATATTTTACGAAGTTTTCATGTGTTTTATGATTGTTCATGGTTCAATAGGTTAAGGAAGCAGTATTTTCAACATTCGCAAGGTTCTTGATCCATTAACCCTTGCGAATGTGGAGGGCGACCTGTATTTCAATACAGTACTTCATTTAAGTGTATAAATTCTTAATATTTTTTTTTATTTTTATAATATAAAAGTACGTATTTAGTCATTATTCTTCGGATTTATTTAATGCCCCACAAAATTCTGTGTCCTAATTTGTCTCATGCCAATATACTTGAAAATTGTATTTCTCAGAAAGTTAATTTCTCATTGCTTTAAAATTTTATTGCCTATAATCTTTGTAACCTTTTCATTATTACATATTAATGTACATTTTTCTATTTACATTTTCAAACATTTGCATTCTTCCTCTATTAATTCTCTTGGACTATTAAGCTCCATATTGCTTAGTTTCCTAAAACATAGTCTTATTTATGGTAATTTGATTATCGTTCAGCATATAAGGTTTTGCCAATTGTAAGGGCAAACTCGATATCTGAACTTTTGCAAAACATTCCTTTAAGCACTATTTATGTATGAAAAAATTTAAAATGCATAGATTTTTTTTGTACAGCCTCTCCTCACTTAACAACTGAGTTCTGTTCTTAAGAGTTTTTTTTTTTTTTTTTTTATTTAGAAACATTATGGACAATTTTACATATGCCAAAAATACATCTTAACAAATAAATAGGCGACAATAAATTATTCAATGTTAAGCTGTTTAAACCCGACAATATATAATATGTCAAACACAAGCTATGTACCTCTACAACCTCCTACTAACACCACACATACACTAACCAATATTCTTAATACATCAAGGTCACAAAAACATATGTACAAAGGTGCAGTCCTATGACAATTGATACATGACCATCATAAACATCACTTGTACTTAATATGTACAAAAATTATATATATTACTGTAAACCCTAGTTCACTTTTTAATTCCTTCACAACTCACACTGTATAAATTAACCTTTACTCCTATATCCTTATGCAAGACATATAACAATTATAAAAACCCTTCAATGATGCAACTTGCATCTCCAGATGTAAAATCTGTTATGGTATAATCACATGTCCCCCCATCTACACTCACTTTTGCTCACCATTTGGGATTCAGCAAACCCCCAATTACTTGTTACTCTTTGTACAATATACACATTTAATCCTACATAAACACAAAATATCAATGAGAACGAATTCAACCACTGTAAGCTTAAACTTATGTTCTCACTCCTATCGTTGTACAAAAATATAACCCCAAAACCAAACCTACACACACCCATCCTCTACCATACAAAACCCAGCATATACCATACATACCCTCCTTATCCCTTAAGTCCATCTTTGTGTTAAGCATACATTAAATAGTTATACAAAACAAAAACTTATTCAATAATTTTTACAATTACATATCAAGCTAACAATATACATATGATTCAAGGCCATAAATTAATCAACTTAAACTATTCAAAAATAAAAGCACGTTATTCTGGCAAAAAAAGGTGAAACCTCCCTCATCCCTTCAATAATCCCGTGCTCACGTATTATTCTACCTACTGGTCTGTCCATTAACTGCTATCCCAGCCACTTTTTCACAAACCACAGTGAAAGCCCCCTTCACACTACCCCTGACACCCCCACCACCCCTTTTAAGATGGCAATCGCACAAATACATCTTACACTCAAGTCTTAGTCTGTGTTCTGCAATCCAGGACATAATGCTTTCCCCTAAACCCCATGGTAAACAGTCCCCCACTAGTACCAAACTCTCCTCATCCACCCATCACCCACACCCATCCACACATCATGCACACCACCCATACAAAGAAACACCCCCCCTTCCACAACCGTTTCCCCCCTCGACCAGCCCCCTTAGTCGTTCACCCTATCTAACCCTAAAAGTATCCCGACAGTCATGTGCCTATAGGCCTCAGGAAAAGCCCTTCCCCAATCCCTACCATATACAACTTTGTTCCGACACTTTGTTCGATAAAAACGCACCGCCAGCACCTTAACCCTCACCTCCCCTACTACATCCCTCATACTCCAAGACACATGTATGTAATCTGCTACAATATACAGTATGGCTCTCCTCACGTCTACACCTACTCCCTCCACATCCATACTTAAAACCCTCAAAAAAGGCAACCCACCCCCCTACCAACCGTAACACACCGCCTACCCATGCACGCACCCTACCTAAAACCTCACAAAAGTAAATGACGTGATATGCGGTATCCAAAAGCCCACATCTCGGACATCCCCCCTCCCTTATTATACCCATGATGACTAACTGCGCCCGTGAAGCTAAAATCCCCTGTAAAAACCTATAAACCGTCTCGCGAACCTTTGCAGGCAGCCTCATACGATGTAACCAAACCCAAATCGCCCCCCAATTGTACATAGGGTACACTGCCTCCCCCTGCACCAACTCTTCTTTAACACCCCCCCTCCCCAAGACCCCAACCTTCAGTCTCCCCGGCTCACGAACTACCAATAACATTCGCAACATCCCCTCACACTCAAAAAGTTCCTTCCCACCCCACCATCTCCTGATCTCCTTCATTACCTGCCCCACCCTCTTTCCTCTAGGTCCCCCCTCCCATAGAAAACGTTGCTTAACATAAATTCCTTGCACTCTCCCTCAAAAAAGGAATGAGTCCCAACCCTCCCCTACCCACCGGCGTCATTACAACCTTCTTATTCAACCAATGCCTTCCATACGCCCATACATACCGTAAAACCCTCTGTTGCAATTTCTCCACATCCACATCCCTAATGGGGTACACCGCTGCAACATACCATAATTTACTATAAATCAAAGTATTAATGGCTATGACCCTCTGAAATAATGTTACATCACCAGGCCTCCAGCCTCCCAACCTCCGTATGGCTGCCTCAACCACTGAAACCGAATTAATTTCTCTAGTTATCTGTACGTCATTGCAATACAGAACCCCACATATTTTCAGCCTATCTACCACAACCCAACCATGCCTATGCCCCAACGCAATGTCCCTACCCCCCCCCACCCATGTCCCTACCTCCAACAACTTTGATTTTGCCCGGTTCACCCTCATTCCAGTAGCTTCCCCAAAAACTTCTATACAAATCCCAATGTATTCCAGGCCCCCCTCACCTTCTACCATTATGGTCGTATCATCCACAAAACCAACTATTCCACTAACACTATCCCTATCCTTATCACCCCCCTTACTCTTTCTACCACTAACCGATAAAAAGGATCCTGGAGACAAGCAAACAAACATTGAGATAAAGGACACCCCTGTCTCAGGCCTCTGTCCATACCCACTGACTCCCCTACCCTCCCATTCACCTGTACACGTACTAAAGCATCTCCATACAACGTCCGAACCCAATCCACCACCTCCTCCCCAAAACCCTTCCTTCTCAAAATGTCCAACAGCACGTCCCTGTCTACATTGTCATAGGCAGTTTCCCAATCCAAACCCAACACACCTTCTCCCCTTTGCCTCTATAAACTCCCTAATCCTTCCATGCCCAGCCCACATACATCTCCCCGGTATCCCAAATTTCCCCCTCTCAATTACTTTCCCCAAAACTTTTTTCATCCTATTACCTAAGATTCTTGCAAATATTTTATAGTCGGCACATAACAACGATATATCCCTATAGTCGCGAATCGTCTCCGCCTTCTTCCCCTTTGGCACCATCACGACTACCCCAGTGCGTTGATCTACACCCATAGAACCATGCTCCTTCATATAATTAAAGACCTCTGTTAAACACACCCTAATTGCATCCCAATTCTGCACATAAAAATCACTTGGTAAGCCGTCAATCCCAGGTGCCTTTCCCAACTTCATACCTTTTACAGCCTCCCATACTTCGTCCACTGTAATACGCCCCTCCCTGTCCCCATCCATGACATCCCTCTGAATACCCTCCAAAATCTCCTCTCTAGCCTTTCTCACCTCATCTCTTTTAGTCAAGTGCTCCCTGAACCAATGTTCCACATACCCACCTATGCCCTCCGTTGTCCTCAAAACCTGCCCCTCCCTATATCCACCTAAAGCCTTACCCACCCGTAATGTCATCACTGTCATACCCTTCCTCCTTGTCTGAAAACCACTAACACAGTCATTGACGGCTTATCACCCCAAAGAACATCATCCATACCACTCTGCACTCTAAGCGCATGGAACCTTTCATTTTGTATTTCCTTAAGATGCTCATGTAATCCCCGTATTTCTTCCTCGTGATATCCCACCCCCATAACAATCTCTCAACTGTCCCTCCAAATACCTTTGCAATCCAAAACTCAACTGGGTCTCCTCCCAACCCTCCCGCTTGTAATACGCTCGTATTGCTACCTTCGCGTGTACATTCCACCACGTCCCCACGTCTCGTCCTCTTTGACCCTCCCCCCATAACCTCCCCCACCACTCTGCAAACCTCCCCTACGGTCCACCCCTCCAACCACCTGACATTAAGTTTCCAATAACCCAGATACGTTTTGACAACCCCCTCCCATTGCAACTGTGCCAGCACCCCATGGTGATCAGAAAAACCAACATCGATATAATCCACATTCCCTACTGTTATTGCCCCAGCCACGTATATTCGATCCAGCCGAGCTGCATACCCTCTCCTTATGAAAGTATACTCTACGTTGCCACCCTCTCCACCATCTGCGTCAACCACGCCAACTGCCCTAAAGACTTCTCTTAAAACCCCCAACTCACATCCCGCCCCCATCGGTTCCACATCCTTTTTCCGGATAATACTGTTCCAATCTCCACCTACTATCGCAATAACAGGTAACCCTCTCAAAAAATAGACCAACTCATCCTGCACAAATTCCTCCTTAATCCTCCTATTATTCATTGCCGGCATGTAAACCCCTACGAACACCACACACACATCTCCCCATACCCCCTCCACACGCACCACTCTTCCCCCCCTCCTTCCTCCTAAGTTAACAAACTAAAAGGGCTGGTCTCTCTGATTCCTACCACAACACCTCCCTTAAAGCTATCAGCGCTACCCGCATACACCTTGTACCCATCCAAACACAAGTCCCTGCCATACCTAAAATTATGTTCCTGTAATATACATACATCTACAATCAACCTTCTCAACGTCGCCGCTACCCACTTTCGTTTGACCTCCGCTCAGAGGCCATTAACATTTAATAATAATAATAATAATAATAATAATAATAATAATAATAATAATCTTTATTTTACTACAAGTACATGTACATGATATACAGGCCTAGCTGACATCAGTGACATACTACTATATAGAAAGTCCCTTGTTATGCTGAGCATTTCGGGCAGATTAGGTCAGTGTCCTAGGATGCGACTCACACCAGTTGACTAACACCCAGGTACCCATTTTACTGATGGGGAACATAGACAACAGGTGTAAAGAAGGGGGCTTTCCTCTATGCTTTTGTATCTTCGGTGATACCACCTTCGAAGACCCAAACTTCCCTCCCTTACCCAATCGCTCCTTGTCCAAAACCTTTCCCTGTACACCTATCCTACCTCCCATCGCTACATCAACCCGTTTTTTTGCTGACTCGTTGACCTGGCATGGGGAAATCCTCATCCGAAGTTTCACCCGACCTCTTCCGGGACTCGCCCGAGGCCTCCATCTCCTCCTCACCCTCCTCCACATCTCCTCTGTGCACCTCCACTCGCACCTCTTGAACCAATGCCATTAGCATTCCATCACTCTTGCCAATATTCTCTGGTACAATGCTATCCCCAGACTCCACACCAACTGTAGAACAAACCTGTAACTTCCCTGGCAAAGTCCCTGCAAAGAATTCCTGAAATTCTTGAATCAATGGATCAGGTAACACCAAACCTGCTTCCTCCTGACCTGAAGCCTCCTCAAGACTCCCAGTTGCCACGTCCTGATTCGTCTGAGGTAAAGTGAGAACACGCCCATCCTCATTGTCCACTATTTCACTCCATTTTCCGGTAGCCGCCATATCCATCTCTTCCGTTGCTACCGGTAGTTCCTCCCCAACCACAACATTCTCCTTCTGCAACACATCAACACGACTGGGTCTCTGCTGCTCCATCCTCTTGTCACAAGTTGCTGCTATATGCGCCACCGAACCACATATCCTACAAGTCCTCTGTTGTCCAGCGTACGTAACGTAGACTTGCGTACGAAATCCATCCATGGTGACATAGGACGGAATCTGGCTCCTTAAGGTCATTTTCAGGGAATATGAACCCTCCAACAACCCAGCATAAATACCTTGAGCCCACCGTCCAACCGAGGCAGCATGAACAACCCCGTACTGGCTAAATGCCTCCCTGACATCAGCCTCACTCGCCTCAAAAAGCACATTCCGAAGTCTTATCCAAGTATAGTAGCTGGAAACATCCCGAAGTCATACCACTAGACCGGAGTTGATCTCAATCCTCTGCTCTTGGTATCTCTCCACCACCCAGTCGTAAACACTGCTCTCCAGGAATTTCACAAAGATTCTGGCAGAACCATTCAATGCCAATCCACACAATTCACTATGCGAAATTCCATAGGTGTCACGTATTATCGCTAGTAACAGTACATCCGCATTGCTGGGATAAATGGCCCCCTGCAATACCTCAACACAGACTGTATTGACTCGGCGCTTACTCCTGTCCGCCATCTTTGTGAAAATCAGTTATATGCGGTGGTACCACCAGGTGCCAGAGCAGTCGCACCCGCACACCACCAAGGCTGGGCTGCGAATGAACGGATTAAAATCGAAAACCAAGGGATGACTGTACGTGGGTTAGGAATTGTGGTGGCGGCAGAGTTTGTTTGGAGACAGGACAAGATAGTCCTTAAATATGACACTAATATCAACTCTACGGCTTATTTATCTATCACAATTGATCTAATATGACATAATAAACAATATTAATAACATAGAAACATGACATATACTCTAGAATGAATAAAATATGTCATTACATATGTCACAAGTGGTGTTGTGTTGTTGTTGGGTGTATAAGGGCCACTAAGAGCATAAGCCTTATACATATAGTGGTGGTGAAAGCAGCAGCAGAGGCGGTAGAGGTGGCGGTGTTGTCACTTGCCCTATGTACCTCCAATAACATTGGAGGAGTTAGTTTCGTGCTGTCCTTTTTCTATCGATTAATCACTTAACTTACTCGCTACACTGTTAGTGCTACACTTTATCACTGGCTGGCGCTATAGCCTTTATCAACTCCTGCTGCTTTAGTATCGTACATATCGTAGAATCACTGAAGAAGGCACATTCTCCCCTCTCTCTTCCTCCTCCACTTTGGTACTCTGCTACGAGTTCTTTCTTGAATTCTATAGTCTTTCTCACCATCTTTACCAAATGGCTGGCACTAGTACAATATTTCATGTGTTTTATGGTTGTTCATGGTTCACTAGGTTAAGAAAGCAGTATTGTTAGGCTAAGTAAATGCTATTACGTGTATTTTATTTCCCTACAATATATTTGTGCACCAAACATTCGCGAATTTTCAACATTCGCAAGGTTCTTGATCCATTAACCCTTGCGAATGTGGAGGGCGACCTGTATTTCAATACAGTACTTCATTTAAGTGTATAAATTCTTAATATTATTTTTTATTTTTATAATATAAAAGTATGTATTTAGTCATTATTCTTCGGATTTATTTCCTGCCCCACAAAATTCTGTCCTAATTTGTCTCATGCCAATATACTTGAATTTTTTTTTTTTTATATTTTATTGAAACAGGGTACAATGCACATAGCAAAATAATACATATCCAAGAACATCAAATTATCCAATAGGACACACACGTACTACAATCTCCCACACCATTTGATCATAAATATCAGAACATAAGAAGCACACACATTAGATAATATTAAACACAAAATATATATAAACATTTCCTACCGCGATAAGACTATCGCACGTTCACACGTTGTCAAACAACACAATGACAAACATTGACAAAACGCCACAAATCACCGGCGTTCATGTATAAAGAATTCAATGTTCAACATACACAACCTATCAATACATATCCAAGAACCTCTCAATACACACCCAAGAACATTAACCACTAAAACATATATAAACAATCATTTTCCACATCATGTGGATTGCATGTAACATTAGACACACCTTTATTCAAATGCCGTAAAACATATCTAACGATTAACACGTCCCATGACACACACCTGATCCCCTACCCCCCCCCTCGGTGCATCCTGCACTATAAGAACCCCCCCATGACCCTTCTCCAGATCTTTCAGATGGTCACCCCATCATGTAACTGAACAGAGCCCTCACACACTGTAACTAAACACCCACACACGACAGTTGACACCCCTATTACACACATTATCCTTGAATTGTACCACCTCTGTTCTCACCTCTATCCACCTCACACTCACCCCCTTGTAAACGGAAAACCAGCCCGTCTCTACCCCTTACCTTTTCGCTCCTTTAACCCCCACACTGTGAGGTTCGATAACCCGTCGGGAGATCCACCTCCCATTTCCCCCCCATAATCTCTTTAGTTCGGCATTTAGTCCTATAAAACCCCGCTATCATCATCTTAATGCGCTCAGCAGCCCCCACCTGACGCATTGCCCATGAATAATAAATGAAATCAGTGACCAAATACACTACCACCCTTTGGATCCGCTTATCCATACCACTCACATCCAAACTCAAAGCCCTCAGCACCGAAATGACCCCCAGCAATCCCAACACATGACTAAACCACTCCGACGCCCCAACCTATCGCAAAAATACACTACATGATAAGCAGTCGCTTCCTCCCCACATAACGCACAACCACTCCCTTCCACTAATTTCCTCTTTTGCAACAACGCCCCAGATGGAAGTATGCCATGCAGAAACTTATAAACTACCTCCCTCACCCTCGGATCAATCCTAGCTTCCCTCAACAATCCCCACACTACACCCCAAGCATACATAGGGCATACACTCTCTACCACCGCCACCACCCTTCCCATTCCCACCCCATCCAACACCCCAAGCCTCACCTTCCCCGGGTCCTGAACCACTAACATAAATCGAATCATCCCCTCACAGTCCTTTAACTCCTTACCCTTCCACCATCGACCTATATCCTCATGAATCCTCCGCAGCCAGCCCTCTCCCCTCCCTCTTTCCCTCATATAACACCTCTTCACATACACACTTTTTAACCGTCGATGCAATGAAATAAGCCCCAGCCCCCCCTGGCGATGGGGAGCAAGACCACCCCCCTACTTAACCACTCACAACCTGAACCCCATATAAATCTCATTATTCTTCCCAGGAACCTACGCACATCACAACCCACCAGTGGATATACTGACCCCACATGCCACAATTTACTATAGATCAATACATTTACCACTATCGTCCTCTGATGTAAAGTTAAATTCGCAGCTCTCATACTCGACAATCGACTTAACACCCCATCCATCACCCTCTTCGAATTCACCACCCTCGCCTCCTCACACACCCGCATGTATACTATACCGCAAATTTTCAACCTATCCACAAGTTTCCCCTCTGCCACAACTCCCATCCCCACCCTCCTCCCCACCTCCATGTACAACAATTTCTCTTCATTTATTTTCATACCTGTTGCTTCTCCAAAACCCCCACCACCCTCCCCACTGCCCCTAAATCCCGCCTATCCCTAACTAAAACCGTGGTATCATCCACATATCCCACAATACCCACTCCCCTTACTCTATCGACCGTCACATTTTCCTCAAGACATCTCCTTATCTCCCTATAGAGGGGATCCTGAACACAGGCAAACAACAACTGTGATATAGGACACCCCTGCCTCATTCCCCTTGCCATTTCAATATGTCTCACTAAAAACCATTCACCTGCACACGCACACGCGCTCCTCATAACGACTGTGCCCATCCCACCACTTCAGCCCCGAACCCTGCCATCTCATGAATCTCCACAATGCCTCACGGTGAACACTATCATATGCGGCCCTCCAATCTAATGCTAAAACCCCAGCCTCCTCTTCCATCCGATTCCAGTCAATGAAATCCTGATACGCCCGTGTCCTCATACATTGATCTGCCCGGAATCCCATACTGTCCTCATCTATCACCCTGCCAACCACACTCTTCAGACGATTCCCCAATATTTTCGCATAGATCTTATAATCACAGCACATTAGGGTAAGCACTCTATAATCGGTAATGTACACACACAGTGTTCGCTTTGGCACCAGCACCGCTACACCTGTCCGCTGTATGTCCCCTAATACCCTTTTATGCTTCATTTCATTAAACAAAACTACCAAAAACCTCTTCAACACTCCCCAATTTTCCACATAAAACTCACAAGGTAAACCATCTAAACCTGGGAACTTGCCTATGCACATGCCCATTACAGCCCTCCATACTTCCTCCTCTGTTATCAACCCTCCAAACTCTCCCCTATCATCATCGTCCAACTCACACCGCACCTTCCCTCCCATCACATGTAACGCCTCCTCGTCAATATCCCCCCCTCCCATCGACTCACCAAAAAACGCATCTATATATCCACTCATTCCCTCTGTCGTCCCCAACATCTGACCCTCCCTATAACCGCCCAGGTCCTTTCCCACCACAACATTCATTGTGCTCATAGCCTCTCTCTACGTCGCTGCTCACGCAAAACACAGGCAGATGGCCTATCTCCCCACATCACCCTCTCCAATCCCCAGCCACCTCGCTCCATCAAAATGCATATTTTGGATGTCCCTGATCTGCTCCTTCAAACCCTCAATTGTTTGTACTGGATAGGTCTCCTAACCCCTACATGACAATCCCTTAATTGCCCATCCAAATACCTCTGCAACCCATACGATAACCTGCCTTTCTCCCTCCCACACCCAACATAAAAATCCTTAATGCATACCTTAGCCACTGTATCCCACCAAGAAATCACATCTCGCCCCTTCCCCATCCCTGACAAATTTTCCCACAACTCTGCAAAACCTCCCTTCCCCCATTTAAGCAAACCCACATTCAACTTCCAATACCCCCATATCTCCTAGGCAATCCATCGCACGCCAAATTCACTAATACCCACGATGATCCGAGAATGCAAACAATGTGGTAGCAGAGATAACACCAGGAGGCAGCTCAGATGAAAACTCACACATGCATGAATTTTAAATCTCTGCACCAAGTTCACCTTAAACCAGCAAATAGTAGAGCCCACAAGATTAGAGAATACGCTGGACCTCATCTTCACCAACAATGATGATCTGATACGAAATGTCATCATATCAAAAACAATATACTCAGATCACAACATAATAGAGGTCCAGACATGCATACGGGAGCCCCAAATCAACAAAATGTGATTAGCCGTGAGGGAGCTTTCTCCAAATTCAACTTCAATAACAAAAACATAAGGTGGGACCAAGTAAACCAATTCCTAAATGATATAAACTGGGAAGATTGCCTAAGCATCACGGATCCCAACCTATGTCTAGAACAAATTAACTCTGTGGTACTTGAGGTTTGCTCAAGGCAAATTCCCTTAAGGAAAAGGAGGAGAAGATGCAAACTAGAAAGAGAGAGGCGCTCCCTATACAGGCGAAGGCACAGAATAACGGAGCGGCTACAGGAGGCCAATATCTCTGAAATACGTAGGGAGACACTAGTCAGAGAAATAGCAAACATCGAATTAAAACTAAAGGTATCTTATAGGAATCAAGAGACACGGGAAGAACTAAGAGCTATAAATGAAATTGAAAGAAACCCTAAGTATTTCTTTTCCTATGCAAAATCAAAGTCGAGAACAACAACCAGTATTGGGCCCCTACTTAAACCGGATGGGTCCTACACAGATGACAGCAAGGAAATGAGTGAGTTACTTAAATCCCAGTATGACTCAGTCTTTAGCGAGCCACTAACCAGACTGAAAATCGAAAACCTAAATGATTTTTTCATGAGAGTGCCACAGAACTTGACAGACGCATACCTTTCTGACATCATCACGACGCCAAATGACTACGAAAAGGCAATAAATGACATGCCCATGCACTCCGCTCCAGGCCCAGACTCATGGAACTCCGTGTTCATCAAGAACTGCAAAAGCCCCTATCACATGCTTTTAACATCCTATGGAGAGGGAGCATGGACACTGGGATCGTCCGCAGCTACTAAAAACAACAGACATAGCCCGCTCCACAAAGGGGGCAGTAAAGCAATAGCAAAGAACTACAGACCAATTGCGCTAACGTCCCATATCATAAAAAACTTTGAAAGGGTTCTAAGAAGCAAGATCGCCACCCATCTTGATACCATCAATTGCACAACCCAGGACAGCATGGGTTTAGAGCAGGCACGCTCCTGTCTGTCCCAACTACTGGACCACTACGACAAGGTCCTGGATGCTCTAGAAGATAAACAGAATGCAGATGTTATATACACAGATTTTGCAAAAGCCTTTGACAAGTGTGACCATGGTGTATTAGCAACAAATGCGTGATAAAGGAATAACAGGAAAAGTTGGTAGATGGATCTATAATTTCTAACATGTAGAACACAAAGAGTAGTAGTAAACAGAGTAAAGTCTGAGGCAGCTACTGTGAAAAGCTCTGTTCCACAAGGCACAGTAATTGCTCCCATCCTATTCCTCATCCTCATATCAGACATTGACAGGGATATAAGCCACAGTGCTGTGTCTTCCTTTGCAGATGACACTCGAATCTGATGACAGTGTCCACCGTTGAAGACACTGCAAGACTCCAAGCAGACATAAACCAAATCTTTAAATGGGCTGCGAAAACAATATGAAGTTCAATGATGAGAAATTTCAATTACTCAGATACGGAAAACGTGAAGAAATTAAAATCTCATCGAGTACAAAACTAATTCCAACCACACAATAGAGCGAAAAACTAATGTCAAAGACCTGGGAGTGATCATGTCAGAGGATCTCACCTTCAAGGACCATAACAATGTAGCAATTGCATCTGCTCGAAAAATGACAGGATGGATAATGAGAACCTTCAAAACCAGGGATGCCAAGCCCATGTTGACACTTTACAGATCGCTTGTTCTATCTAGGCTGGAATATTGCTGCACACTAATTGCACTTTTCAAGGCGGGTGAAATTGCTGACCTTGAAAATGTGCAGAGAACTTCACAGCACACATAAGTGATAAACCACCTCAACTACTGGGAACGCTTAAGTTCCTAAACCTGTAGTCTCTAGAACGCAGGCGGGAGAGATACATTATTATATACACATGGAAAATTCTTGTGGGCTTAGTACAAACTTGCACACAAAATCACTTGGTACGAAAGCTAAAGACTCGGCAGGCGATGTAACATCCCCCAATGAGGAGCAGGGGTGCCACTAGCACGTTGAGGACAACACAATAAGTGTGAGGGGCCCAAGATTGTTCAACTGCCTCCCAGCATACATCAGGGGATTACCAAAAGCCCCTGGCTGTCTTCAAGCAGGCACTGGACAGGCACCTCAAGTCGGTACCTGATCAGCCGGGCTGTGGTTCATGCGTTGGACTGCGTGCGCCAGCAGTAACAGCCTGGTTGATCAGGCTCTGGTCAGACTCAGGTAGGTAGACTCAACCGCTCGATTCGCATATATTCTATCCAATCTTGCAGCATATCCTTTCCTCACAAAAGTATATTCACCTCCACCCCCCTTTACATCTCGCAACCCCACTCCATAGAGCAGGTCCCCAATGATCCTACCACATGCCCTGCTCCCTGTGGCTCCACATCCCACTGACTAGTCACACAATTCCAGTCCCCACCTACAATCGACACTACGGCATTGACCCAGGTGATACACTAGCTCATCCATCACAAACCTACTTTTAACTCCCCATCACCCTCTGCTGGCCCATATACACTCATAAAACCTACGCGTTCCCTACCCCATAAGCCCTCAACTTGAACAATCCTACCATCCCTGCTCACTTCCCAATGGCTCACAACAAACGGGCTGGTTTCCGAATCAAAACAGCTGCTCCTCCTTTCAACCTACATGTATACCCAACATACAAGACATACCCTGCTATGACCAACTCACCACCATCTTATAAATGTGTTCCTGCACACAAGCCACATCCACCTGATAGCTCCCAAACCCCCTAATCATTCTCTTCCACACATTACACAAACCATTAACATTGACCGTTAGACACCAGAATAAGACAAAGGTGGCTTTCCTTGGATACTCTCCCTTTATGACAATTTTTGAATCCTCACTTAGAATGCCCCCGGCATTCCTCGCAGGCCTTTGTCCTTTGGCCCCACACCACCCTCATGTACCACAGCTGCCCACAGCTTTTGCCAGGCCTTGCTCTGGTGTTAGCACATCCTCTGGATCTGACATTACAGCTGCTAGTTTCCTCGACCTAGGTCCACCTGCATGTCAGCCACATGTCCCTCCTCCGCATGAACATCCACTTCCACAACTCCTGTCTGTAAGGAACTCTCCGCCATTGCCCACCACTCGCCTGAACGCACTCCACAGCTGCAGTCTCTTGACTCAGACCCAAGGCCCTGTCTACGCCCTCCCCCGTCATACTGATGATGTCCTCCACCAAGGATCGTGTGGATTCCCGCCATCCCTTCCACCCCCTCAGCGGCATCGTCACGCCACAGCGGATCTCCCACTCATGGCGAATTGTCAGGAAGGGTGGCACAGGCCGCACTTGCAGTCGTCCTGCCCTCCCACCCCTCCCGCTCGGTGCTCCTTTTGCCTCCTCAGGACTACAGTCATCCTGTTGCGTAGTCCACTGCTGCCTGCTATGCTGGTAAGGAGCACCTCTGGCCTCCTGCCTCCTGCCTCCTGTCACACAGGGCCGCCATGTGTCCATATCCCCACATAGGCGACACGTCCGTTGTTGACCGCATATGTCACAAAAACTTGCGTGCGAAATTCCTCTAATATTACATAAGACGGGATGGGGTACTTAGAGACATCTTCAAAACATAAGACCCATCCGCAGCCCCTCATTGGGCCCCCAACGTCCTGTGTTGCCGCATGAATGGTCCAAATTTATTAAACACTGATGTCATGTCCATTGAATCCGCCTCAAAGGCACATTGCGAACCTTTATCCACGTGTACCTTCTAAACACATCACGAAGTTGCCAGTAACACCTGGGTTTATGTACATGCTGCGTTCCTGGTACTTTCCACGTTGTCTCGTAAACACTGGTAGTACCAAACTTCACAAAAATTTCTTATTTCATTCATGGCCACCCAGACAACATGTCGTTCTCTATACCATAAGTTCTCCTTAATATGTCAGGCAGAAGCACGCCATATTCTCTGCAGTCACTGCCCCATGGATCAAGTCCACACAAACCGTGTTGACCCTCTT
>WNWK01030443.1:0-7500 GCA_009830355.1 Cherax destructor
GTGTTATCTTCAAAAACCCAAAAATTTTGTTCCTTTATGCGAAAAATTAAACGGGGTTTGTACTCATTAGAGTACCAACCAAAAAATCATGATCTTTCTAATGTCCATTTCTGGGAAAGATTTAAGTGTATAATGTTTACTTGGACATCAGCGTTAAGAACACCGAAAAGTAGTTATTATACAAATGTACTATAAAAAGTTGACATGTGATTACATTTCATGCACTTAGACACTTCAATTTCATTAGCAGAATCATTAGTATCATTATCGTAAAAAAAATTTTTCCCCTTAGAAAAAAAAAACATTAGCCATTTCATTAATCATTTATATTAACTTCATAAGTCATATGGGTATTAACTGCAACACTAATTATTACTCTGAATTCCTTCAATATTGTCTATATCATCACCTAAATTACTTAACAAAAAAAGAAATAGTAAATCAGTGTTCATTGGATGTCAAAATTGAGGTATTTCCCTTCTTTTTCCCCCAATTTTTTTAAGATTTGAATATAACAATGACCCCCCTAGCCCCCCGTGTGATTTATAAAACCAGTTTTTTATTGGGGGTTTTGGGGGGGGGAAAAAAAAGTTTCAAAAATTAAAGCCGGGGGGAGGGCCGTTCTTAAATAAACGATCATGATCCTGCATTTTGAAAGGGCTGGAAAAAAAGCGATAATGTAATAATTTTCCCAAGAGAATCGAAAAGTTATAAATTAACACATATGCAACATTGGGTATCTTTAAAAAAAAAGGGTTTTCCCCCAAACAGTGACTTCATCAGTCCAATACAAAGTAAAAAGGTGAAAGGGGGGGAGAATTTGAGGTAATCAGTCCCTCGGCCTGGAGTTGATGTTTCAGCCCATCAATCTTGAAAAAGGCGATGGGCCATAAAAAGGGGCCCCTTTATACTGTAGTCGGGGTGAGAAACCCCCCTTACCTAAAAACCCCCCCCCTTTTCCCTTTTTTTTTGGGGGAAAACCCCTGTTGGGCGGCTTTCCCCCAAGTGTTGCATTTTTCAAATTTTTTAAAAAAATAATAAAGTGACTCCTTCTTTGGATCACAAAACCCTTTAAAAAACAAACTGAAGACAATAAGAAAAAAATCGTCCAGTATTTTAAAGGGTTTGTCTCCCCCTTTTCAGAATCAGTTTTTAGCAGGGTTTGGGGCATTGGTTCTCTTGCGGTTTTTTTGGGGACCCCCAATTTCCCCAGCATTTTTGGGGGAAAATGCCCCCCCTCACAAATAACGGATGGAAGAACAGCCTTCCCCCCTTTTTGGGCTCTATAACCCCCTGTTTAGCGCGTCAAAAAATTTGTCAAGATACTAGGACTTCTCTACCATCCCAAAACCCAATATCCTTTAGACCAGTGTGGGATCTCAGTAAAAACTAATACATTAAAAAATATATATGAGTGATCGAGAGAATAAATATGGAAAGAGTTATACAGTAAACAAACTGAAATAAAATATTATAACAATAATATAATATAATTTGTAGTAAGTCTCCATAATCAGTACATTCCGTACCCATGCATTGACCTCACCCCCACCCCTGGTGGGCAGTAAGGTAAAGTGAAAATCAAGTTCAAGTGGTACATTAATAGGATGGGAGGATGGCAGTACAGTATACCTGTAGGACTGTAAAAAGGTTTTTGGGGGAAAAAAACCCGGAATCACATCAACCTTTTTTTTTCAAAACATCATGCCCCTGTTCAAAATTAACACAGTAACAAGTGACATCCGTCTAGAAGGTGTTTCGGGGATGGGAAAAGGATGTGGAACTATGGACGATATCAGGAAAGAACTCAGGAGGTTAATAAACAATAAGCATAAAAAAAAAGAAACTATTAAATAGTCTACCTGGTATATAAAAGAACATGGGAAGATAAGAAAAAGTAAAGCCCTTACCACTGCCCCGTCTACAACAATTGACCCAAAAATAATCAGTCATCCACTGGAAAAACACGGGGGGAAAAAAAAAATTAAAATCCCCCCGCCCCAGGACGGCCCCGACCCAGCCCCAGCCATAGTGAAACCCCGTTTTGGGTTTAAAAGGGCGCCCCCAAGACCAAACCTCTAGTACAGACATAGTAAAGGGGGTCCTCTTGGAAAAATGTTGGCCCCATGTCATCAAAAGGAAAAACGCTGAAAAGGGGGGAAAAACCCAAAGGGGTGGAAAGGGGGGAAAAAAACCCCGATAATACGGGAGATTTTTGGGGGACACAAAACCAGTAAAAAAAGGGAGTCAAAACATATGCAGATTCTATGCAAAGGTATGTGCCTATATGGCAGACTTCTGGAATAAACACCCCAAAAAAGTACCAACATGTTAAAAAAAAGTGTCGTTTCAACAAAGGCCAAAAACTTCCACCCCCGTGATTGTCAAGCTTAAAAAAAGTCAAAAAAAATTTATGACCTGGGGTTTCCCAGACCACCATAAAAAAGGGAACAGTACGATAAAAACAAAAAGGGGGGAAAAAGAAAATGACCAGCAATTTTTTTTAGATATAAGGAGAAACAACCAGATCAAAGAAAAAAAACTAAAGGGAAAGGGGCAGAGGAATGGGCACCCCCGGGGGCACCCCAAAACAGGCACCAGCTCATCGGGCCGTATGAACAAACAAAGTGTACTGGAGAAACCGGGGGGGATGGGCACCGGGGCCATACCGGGGGGACATCAAGTGGGGTTTAAAGAAACCAAAGAAAAAAAATCCCAAATGGTAATTTTTCTTCAAATTTCCAAATATTCGGGTCTAAATCAAATAAAAAAAGACAAAGTTAGTTATGTTAGTGGACTACTACAAACAAATGCCATGTTTGGACATTTACAGAAACCCCTAAAAAGGGGTGTTTTGGACGGAAAATTCAGATAAAAATAACATGCATAGTGTGATAGGGGGTTTTGGTCACAGGGGGGGGTAGGACTCTATGAAAAAATACTCTTTTTTAAAAGTGCTGCCCTCGAATGATAAGTAAAATCCTCGGGATTAAAGGGGAAAATAGGAACCTAGTATTTTCCCGTATACAAACCACCATCAGCAACTGCGGGGGGAAATTTCCGGCAGTTAAGGAAGATAGATAGATACCTGGATGGGTTGAATCCCCCCCAACTTTTTTAACCCCGGGGAAATTTTTAAACTCCCTCACGTAAAATGGAAGAAAGAGGCAACATAATGTTATCCCGAAATATATCCTGGGTCCCGGGCCAACAGGCACATACCGGGGGAACTAAGGGGGTTTTTGAAAGTATTTTTTTAAAAACCAACGATAATTGACCCCCTAAAAATAAAATCCCCTGGTTTGATATTCAAAAAAAAAGGGGGAATTAATCGGGAGACATAACATTTTAAAAAAAATTTCCCTTTTAAAACATCAAAGTTCAAACAGTATTAACTGGGGGGTTGGGGGAAATGCGGCACTAATGTTAGGGGGGGGATGTTCAGTAAGTTTAATTTTAATAACCAGGGGTTTACTGGGAAAGAAAAACCAAAGGGCCCCTTTAGACATATCAGGGAATCAGACATGGCACCTAAATCCCCACCAGTGCCTAGAAGCTGAATACAAACATACAAGGTATGATAAACACTACCTTTGGGGGAAAACCCCCCAAAGATCAGATATGAAAAGGGGGAGGAGATGGTCGGGGAGAAGAAAAGGGGGTTTCTGTTTCTGAAAAAAACAAATATGTTGCAACAGAGGAGGACCCCTTTTAAAGAATCCGAATTAGAGCAAAAACTTAAGATGTCATACCTGACGAAAAGTACAAAGAAACAAAGGCCATACAGGATTTAAAAAAACCCCAAAATATTTATTTTCCCCATGCAAAACCCCAAACTAAGAACTACCTGTAAATTGGGCCATTATTGAGAAATTCTATACTGAACCCACTAAATGACAGAAAGGGGAGAAAATACAGAAATATTTTCCTCCAGCAGAAGGCTCCCCAAAAACCAACCGACATTTTTTACAAATCCCATAGATTTCGAAAAGAAATGGACAACATGCCCCTCCTCAAAAACCTGGACCAGATTCATAAAAAAGGGTTTTTTTAAAAAGTGCAAAAAAACCATTTCCCTTAGTATTCTGTGGAAAAAATTTTGATCCGGGTTGAAATACCGGGGGCCCTTTAAAAGGGGGAAAAACCCCAAGCTCCTTTGCAAAAAAGGGAAATAGTAGGGGCACTAGCTAAAAATTACAGACCAGTACCCCCTTTCTCACATTTTTAAAAAACTTTGAAGGGGGGAGGGGGGTTTAAAAAATTAGGGAAACCCCCCAAAAAACCCCAACCAGCATGGCTTAAGGGGAAAAGATCATGCCTGTCCAGCTGCTCAACCATTATGAGGGTCGGAGGCTTTGGGGGGGCCCCAAAACGCATATTTTTTTTTAAAAATTTTAAAAAGGGCGTTTTAAAATGGGTCATGGGTGTCGCACAAAATGAAATGGCATTACGGGGGGAAAGGGGAGGCAGATGGATATTTGATTTCCCCAACACACAGAATACAAAAAATAGTAGTGAACAGGGCAAGACCCCGCTCAGCGGGGTAAAAAACTCATTTCCCCCCAAAACACTGTCCTGGCACCTCTGCTGTTTTTCATCCTCATGAGACATAGATAAAACACCCAGCACACTTTTTTTCATCTTTGCAGATGACATAAAATAACATGAAAGTCACTTTTGAAGACATGAAAACTTCAGGAGGAAAAAGCAGGGTTTTCCCCGTGGGCGTGGAGAACAACATGACGTTAAAAATTTGATGTTTCCCGCTGCTTAGGTATGGGGGAAAAAGAAAAAAACTCAAAAGGAACACTATAAAAAAAAGCAAAAGGGGCCCATAGAATGAAAGGAAAAGTTAAGGACTTGGAAATAATTTTTTCTGCTGATCTGTCTTTTTAAAAAACCCTAACAAAAACAAAAAAATCACAACAGCCAGGAAGATGACGGGGGGGGGAAAAATTTGAACTTTTTAAAAAAAAGGGAAAAAATGCCGATGGGGGCCTCTTTTCCCATGCTCCCTCCTTGAATCTGCTCTTTCTGACGGCCCCCCGGGGGAGGGGAAAAAACAAAGGGTGGAACAAATTCAAGTCGTTTACGGCTCCCCCGAGCCATTTAAACATCTAAATTTTTGGGGAAAGCCTTAAATTTTTCAAAAAATTGGAGCGGGAGAGAGATCATGATAATATTTTGGGGGAAATCGAGGGGGCCGTAAATCTGCACCCCCTGCCATAACATACTGGAGGAAGATATGGGGAAAGTATAAAATAAACCCCGTGAGGAAAGGGGTGGGGGGGGGGTAATCGGGCATGATTAAAATCGGGGCCCAGACTATTCAACATCTTAAGAAAATATCCCAAAAATCCGGAACCAGTTGAATCCCCTTTTTAGGGGAAAATGGACAAGTATCTTCTCGGGGGCCCCCTCAAAAACCCCCCTGTGATGGATATGTGGGGCGGGGGGCCTCCGGGAGCAACAGCCTGGTTGACCGGCAAACACCAACGGCCTGGCCATGACCGGGGGGAAGGTGGGTCCCCTCGAACTCCAAAAAAGGGATATCAAAAGGGTGTGTCAGTGGCGGAATGTTGTAGGCTTGAGGTTGCATCTCAGGTGAAAACATAATCAGGTTTCTGTGTAGTAATGCCCCCTTTTGGAGTGAAAAGGGTGTGTTTCGCTTATCTTTTGTGTTGATTTTCTCCCCTTTTCGCAAAAATTAAAAACCCCTTCTATCCCGGGGAAATTTTTTCGTGTTTTCGCTCTCAGGTTTATTCGCTGTGATGGCGTTATCTCAAGTTTTTCTTCGGTTTTCCCCTTTCAAGATGGGTCATTTTTTCCAGCTCAGCGTCGTTGTGGGTTTGGTGTAGCCCCCTATTCTAAGGAAGTGCGGCCCCGTCGTTTCTTGAAACAGACTGGGCCCCGTTCTGATGGTTCCCCGTTGAGGTTCTCTTCCCCCTTTCCCGGAATGAAGTTCTGGGATTCTTGATATTATTAAGTAAAACTTTAGCTCAGGATTGCTTGTTTTCATTACTGTTTTTGTACGGTGGATTAATTTCCGTCCCCCTTTTATCGATATACGATCATTATAACTGCTCCTGATTATGTTCGTCAAAACGTCTGTTTATCGTTTCTTCTTTATCATGTGGTGTTTTTTTCCCCCGTGTCAAATTTATTTTTACCCTTGACACGGGGAAAGGGTAATGATAGGTTCCCGAAAGTTCTGTGGATGAAAATTTTATTTCGTATACCTCAATGATCTGAACATTTTTCTCTTTTCTTATTTTGTCTCGCGTCAGATGGTTTCTTATGAACAGTATGGTAAACTTTGCTAAAAGGGGTCTGCCATCGCCCGGGGAAGGCCTTTTTTTTTTACTAGTAAAGGGGTACCTGAATCCTCCAGCCACGGCAGGAGCTACTACGGTGATGTTCCTCTTCCACATTAAAATGTGGGTAACATGTCGACAACCTGTCTCGTAGGATATTTTCGTTCCCAAAAACGGGCCCAAAAAAAAACCCTATGACTATTGTATCTACCCACTGTGTGGGGGGTCGGCCTTCAAAAAAAGTTAGGGTTTGCCTCATTTTTTTGCCTTTTATTTATTTTTAATATTTTGGATGGTATCCCCCAAAAGAACTTTTTTAAAAAAAGGACTTTACGTCCTTGAAGTCATTTTATCTCAGGGTGATAATCTCTCTCTAATATTCAAAAAAAAAATCCACAGTTTTTCAGAGTACTTTTTTTAAAGTAGGATATGAAATTTTGCTAAGGTGTTCGCTAACGGCCTGATGATTTAAAAGTTTGGCTCATCATGAGATTCCTCCTTTTAAAAATTTTTTAACGTTCCTTTTTTCTCGACGGTGAAATCCCCCGGGAACACCTAAATGAAGTGATGAGAATCTCGTAGGCTGTGTGGCAGGCACGGCTGCTGTCATTTTTTTTTTCCCCAAGGGCTGTTGCCCTCGGCAGGACTTTTGATGACCCCGGGGAAAATCAAAAAAGGAAAATCCGTTCTTCTTGTAGGTTTTGGGAAACCCCACCATTCTCGATCTTCTTTTCCTTTCCCGGGGGAAAGGGGGGGTGTGCACCACCAAAAAACCCCACCTCACCCCTCTCTCACCTCATCCTCTGCTCACCCCATCCTCTGCTCACCTCACCCCTCTGCACCCCCTCTTTCTAACTCCCCCCCTTAAACCACCCATTCTCTAAACCCCAACCCCCCTCTTTACCCCCCACCCCCCTCTCCTCTTACAATACCACAACCACAGACTCTAAACCCAAACACCCCCCTTTTACCCTCCCCAAACTACCACCCCCCCCACCTCTATCCTCCCCCCAAACACATTTCCCCCCCCCAAAAACCCCCTTTTCCCCCCATTCCTGTCCATCCCCCCTTCTATTCATCACCCCCTTTTAAACCCTTTTTCCTTTCAATCCCGTTCATCAAATGAGTTGATCCCAACTCCGTTTTTGTCCAAATTTTAAAATTTAATTTTCTCCATTG
The DNA here is from genome assembly GCA_009830355.1 of Cherax destructor. NCBI lineage: Eukaryota > Metazoa > Arthropoda > Malacostraca > Decapoda > Parastacidae > Cherax > Cherax destructor. The sequence goes on from WNWK01030443.1 coordinate 7,494, forward strand.
CTTCTCT
>WNWK01030443.1:12500-23508 GCA_009830355.1 Cherax destructor
CGCTAGATAAACTTTGTCACTGGTGCTGTCACTATGAATTACTGTCACTGAGATGCTATCACTGGTGCTATCACTAGTGCTGTCAGTGACGTTGTCACTGAATTGCTTATCACTAGTGCTGTCACTGACGTTGTCACTGGTGCTATCACACTGGTGCTGTCACTGGTGCTGTCACTAGTGCTGTCACTAGTGCTGTCACTGGTGTTGTCACTGGTGTTGTCACTGGTGCTGCTGTAAGGATGCCAGAGTGCGTCCTGATGATGTCAGAGCGCTGCCTCCCTGGCTGCTGTCATGGTGTTGTCAAGGAGGTCTTGTGTGTGTGTGTGTGTGTGTGTGTGTGTGTGTGTGTGTGTGTGTGTGTGTGTGTGTGTGTGTGTGTGTGTGTATATATGTATTGTGTTGTAGTTAGTTAGTTACCATTTTGTCTGGGCACATGTCCGATTAGACACTAGGAATGTTGGCAATGTGTGTGTGTGTATGTGTGTATGTGGTGTGTATACTCACCTAATTGTGGTTGCAGGGGTCGAGACTCAGCTCCTGGCCCCACGCCTCTTCACTGATGCGCTACTAGGTCCTCTCTCCCTGCTCCATGAGCTTTATCATACCTCGTCTTAAAGCTGTATGGTTCCTGCCTCCACTACATCACTTATGAACTATTCCACTTCTATTACTCTATGGCTGAGAAGAATACTTCCTAACATCCTTTGATTCATCTGGAGTCTTCAACTTCCGAATTGTGACCCCTTGTTTCTGTGTCACCTCTCTAGGTTCCCATCCTGTCTCTATCCACCTTGTCTAATTCCACGCAGTATTTTGTATGCTCGTTATCCATATCTCCCTAACCCTCCTGTCCTCCAGTGTCGTCAGGCCGATTTCACTTAACGCTCACTAGGGACATTCCCCCTTAGCTCTGGAACTAACCTTCGTCGCAAACGCACTTTCTCTAATTTCTTGACGTGCTTGACCAGGTGTGAAGCAACTCTAGTATGGGCAGCATTTTGCCAGTGTACAGTGTCTTGAACGATTCTTACTAAGGTATCAGGGCATGTCTCAGGTTTGCCAGTCGACCATATGCTGTAGCAGTTATCTGAGATTGATGTGTGCTTCCGGAAACGTGCTCAGTGTTATACTCACCCAAGATCTTTCTCCTTGAGTGAGATTTGTAGTCTTTGGCCACTATGCCTATACTCCGTCTGCGGTCTTCTTTGCCCTTCACAATCTTCATGACTTTGCATTTAGCGAGTTAAATTCAAGCCAGTTGCTGGACCGGAGTGTCCAACCTGTCCAAGTCTCTCAGGAGTCCTGCCTGATCCTCATCTGATTTAAGGAATTCATCCATTAACTTTATAATGTGTGTGTGTGTGTGTGTATGTGATATACCTTTGACATACCTTTGAAGAGTTTCAGAGTATCTACTCTCTGGGCCGGCCAGGCCGGAGGCTCGTCTGGTGCTTGCCGTTCAACCAGGCTGTGTGTGTGTATGTGTGTGTTTTGTGAGTGTGTGTGTTGGCAAGGAGGGGGCGTGAGATCGAGGGATGTGCGTGCATGGAAGTCAGCCTGAGGAGGGAGGAAGTAGGAAGGGGAAAGACACCTCAAGAGGAAGGATTAAGAGGAAGGGGAAAGGGGAGTTGTCATTAGTTTTACACACATGTACTCTGTAGTGCTTCAGACCTGGTCACTGACTACCCTCCCTCTATCTTCCTCACTCTCTCTCTCCCTCCTTCTATCTTCCTTTTTCCCCCTCTCCCTCCATTTTCTCTCCCTCCCTCCAGCTCTCTCTCCCTCTCCCTTCCTCTTTCTCTCTCCCCCTCCCTCACTACCTGGTCTGACTAGTTACTCAGGTGGGGATTACACAATCTCTCTCTCTCTCTCTCTCTCTCTCTCTCTCTCTCTCTCTCTCTCTATCTCTCTCTCTCTCTCACTCCTCACTCTCTCTCTCTCCCCACTCTCTCTCTCTCTCTCTCTCTCTCAGTTGTGTGGTAAAAATATAAATTATTTTTTAAAAATTAACGAAATTGGTCCAATATAAATAGAGAGGAAATGGGGGAAAGTTCCCTCCTGGGAAATGAGATATGATCCTGCATACATGATACTTCTAGCATATGAAGAAATGGATCATTTGTTATTTAACCATATCACCATTACCATAGCTAACATGCCAGCATCAGCTACCACAGTTATCCTGCATCCACCACAGCAATAGCTTCTCCTGCAGCATCACCAGCTACCATAGTTATCACCATCACCACAACAATATCCACCAGCATCACCAACTACAGTTATCACATCACCACAGCAATAACTTTTCTGGCATCACAACTTCACACAGTTATCACCATCACCACAACAATAACTTTCACCAGCATCTGCTTCCACAGTTATCACCATCACCACAACAATGCTTTCACCAGCATCACCAACTACAGTTATCACCTTCACCACAACCAATAACTGCCCAGCATCACCAACTTCTACAGTTATCACCATCACACAACAATAACACCAGCATCACCAACTACCACAGTTATCACCATCCACCCACAAGCAATAACTTTTACCAGCATCTGCTTCTACAGTTATCACCATCACCGCAGCAATAACTATCACTGCATCACCAACCGCTACAGCCTCACCATCACCAACAGCAATAACTCTCACCCACCATTCTCCAACACCATCCACACCACCGCCAACAGTCATCAATTACCTGATTATCACCGCCAAAGCCTGCAGAGCTACCACCATCCTGCGTCCCCAATCAACCTCACACCATCCCAACAAGCACTACCAGGCGAGAAAGCGAAGGATCGTTGGGAACTATTCCACGTTCTCTCACACACTTTCAGAACTCAAATAAACAATGTTAGAAGCAAACAGCCACTAGCACAATCCCATCTGGTACTGGGTCCTTGCTTTTTAAAGACGTAGGATCCTGACATCAGAAATAGGCAGAAATGTTGAAGCCACGACTCTGTGCTCAGAGTAAAGAATGAACAGTGAACAAGACCCCAATCTCTGGGGGACATCTCCAAAATTTCTGACAAGCCCCAAGCCCCTTGTCACTGAAGTCACTGACAGTACGCCACGACCTCTTCACTAGCCTCGAACTCCTGCAACTCCAATCATCCAAAACTGGAAAAATCTATCACGCCTTATATATGCTGTGGATAGTGAGTCAGGACACAGCTCCATGCCACAACAGTGGCGAAGACAGGATACAGACTCGTATCACTAACGTCCCATTAAAAAAACAAGATCGCTAAGCACATGGAATCACAACTGCAACCCAGAGCCATGGGTTTAGAGCAAGGTCGCTCCTGCTTCTCACAACTAACTGGACCACTATGGCATGGTCTTGGATGCACTGGAAGACAAACAGAATGTATGTAGTATACAGACTTTGTAAAGACAAGGAACAAGTGCGACCATAGTGTATGTGGCAGCTTAAAATACTTGAAAAATAAGTGGAAAAGTGGGCTGATTATTTTTAAATTTTCTAACAAATCAGACGCAATAAATAACAGTGAACAAAATAAAAATCAGAGGCCATCTACAGTGAACAACTGTGTTCCTCAAGGCACAGTATTTGGTCCACTTCTCTTATTCTCATATCTGATATGAACAGGAAGTCAGCAACTGTATAATATTTGCAGATGATTAGAATCTGCACAGTGGCACCCTCAGATATAAGAACAAATAATGGCGGAACACTGCAGAAGGCTTGCATGGAGTCATAGTAAGTCTTCAGTGTGTCTGAAAACATGATGTCATTGAGTCAAATTTCAGTTATTCCGCCATGGAAAATTTGAAGAATTAAAGCAGGGACTAAAACAAACTCAAAGCCATTCAGTAGAGTGTATGAGGAATGTAGGGAACCTGTGAGTGATAATGTTAAGACAACTTCTGTAAGGATCCTGTAATGTCATTATCACAAACATAAGACAGAGAAGACAAGCCAGTGATGATACTCATTTAGGTGACTTGTTCAGTAGTGTTATTACACTAACAACCTCTTTAAAGTGACCGAGATCACAGGTGTGGAAAATGTACAGAGGAACCATCACTGCACTGTATAAGTTCAGTCAGACACTTACATTAGGAAATACTTAAAATCCTAGGACTGTACTCATGGAACATAGGCGAGAAAAGATACACTGTGCCTGATTAAATATACATGGAATACCTGAGCGCCTGGTTCCAAACCACTACCTTAATAACATGCTAGGGTGAGAATATGGGGAAGTGTAAAATAAACCCAGTGAAAAGCACTGGTGTCGTGGACACACTCAGGGATCTGGATCAACGAGGCTGTGATGGATGTATGGACCAGCCCAGTTTCGCTGAGCAGCAACAGCCTGCTTAAGCAGCGAACAAACCCCAGGCCGGGTTAGAGATTGGAAAAACTCTCAAACCTGGTGCAGGAACATCACAGGTAGCGTGTATAATTTAAACCACCACAACCTGATCGGTCACCACCGCTATCACCACAACCATCACCAAACTCACTATCACCACCATATTACCACAATTACTATCACCACCGCTTCATCAACCACCACTATCACCGCCCAAACCATCTATCACCCCCCAAACCACTACTATCACCGCCATAACCACTATATCACCGCCATAACCACCACAATCAACTACTATCACCGCCATCGTATTTTGGGATACTGCGCCAGCATTAACAGCCGGGTTGAGGGGGCCCCGACCCACCGGGGCTTGGTCGTGGACCGGGCCGGGGGGGCGTTGGGAATACCCCCCCGGGTAGACTCCAGGTAACCAAAACTATCACCACCACCACTATCAGAACCACTATCAGGACCACTATACCACCGCCACTATTACCCCCCTTTTCACCTCCAAAACCCCACTATCACCGCCATCACCACCCACCACTATCACCACCACTATCCCGCCATCACCACCACTCCACCACCACCACTATCCCCCACCACTATCACCGCCATCACCACCACCACTACCACCACTATCACCACCACTATCATCAGGCAAAAAATGCAGGTGGAGCCAAAAAAAGATCCCAATTATTGTTACTAAGGGAGTCTGCCCAGCCCCCCCCACACCACCCCCCCTCCCCCCACCCCCCCCTAAACCCCACCACCCACCCCCACCCACTCCCCCCCCCAAACCCACACCACCCAAACCCCCACTCCCCCCCACACCCACTCAACCCACACCACCACACCAACCACCCAAAAAACCCCCACACCCCCCAAAACCCCCACCCACTCACACCCATCCAACCCACACCCCCCAAAACCCCCCACTCCCCCCACCCCCACTCAACCCACCCTCCACACCCCCACTCCACCCCCCACACCCTTTCCCGCCACACACCCATTCCCCCACACACCCACTCCACCCCCCCCCCCACCCTCCACCCACCCCATACCCCCCCTCCGAAAAAATTCACTTCCCCCAAATACCCACACCATGCACACCACCCACCCCCATACACACCATCCATCCCACCCCCCATCCCCCCACACACCCCACCACCTACACCCCCCACACCCTACACCCCCCCTTCCCCCACCCACACCCACCCACACACCCTCTCCACCCACACCTCCACCACCTACACATCCATCACCTATACACACACCCACCCACCTACAAAACCCCCCCTACCACACCCCACCACCTACACCCCCCACACCACCACCACACCCACACCACCTACCCCCCCCAACCCAACCAAACACCCCCCCACCCCACACCCCCCCCCTAAAATCCACCCCCCTATACCCCCCCACCCCCTACATCCCACACCCCCCCCAACCCACACCACCTCACCCCCACACCACCTACACACCCCCACACCACCTACACCACACCACCTACCACACCCACCATATCACATACCCACACCACCTACAATCCCACACCCCCTTTTACCACCCCACACCACCCACCCCCCACACCACCTACCCACCCCCAAAACCCCTACACATACCCACACCACCCAAAAATTTTTTTAAAGGGAAATTTTCCCCATAAGAAAAAAAGGGGAAGAAAAGGGGGGAAAAGAGAGCGTCCCCCCGAAGAAGGAAAAAGAATCACTGGGGCTCCTCAAGAATGCTAAAATTTTTGAAACAGGGAAAAAAAAGGGCCCCCAACCGGGGGTGGAAAATACTCCCCCAAAAGTTAAAGGACTCACAGGATCCGGGAGAGACAAGAGGAAAAAAAAGGGGATTGGTAAGTTGAAAGAAATTAAATTTTTTTTCATATGCCAAAAAAAAGGAAAAAACCACTTCTAGTGGGGGGCCCCCCTGCTCAAAACAAGAAAAACCCCCTACACAGATGAAAAAAAAAGAAATGGGGAAAACTGAAATCTCAAAAATATTTCCTGTGTTCAGTGACCCCACAAATCAATCTAAAAATAGACAACCCTTTTTTTTTTTTTTTCATGAATGAGCCTAAAAACCCTGCCAATGTATAAAAAATTTTGGGGGTTTCAAAACCCTAACTCCACTAGACTTTGGGAAAACCATCGACGACATACCCCCTGCACTTTTAGCCCCCCGGCCCAGACTCGGGGAACTCGGTTCATTAAGAACTGAAAAACCCCCCTTAAGGGCCCTAGGTATGCTAGGGGGGAAAAAACGGATATAGCCCCCCCATAAAGGTGGCACAAAGAAAAAGCTAAAACAATAGCCCAAAATTTTTTTAACGCCCCCCATCAAAAAAATCTTTGAAAGAGTTCTAAGAAGCGGGGTTGCAAACCATTTGGGGCTCCCAACAATTTCACAATCCCGGGCAACATGGATTCAGGCAGGTCCCCTCCTGCCCCCGGGAACTGGGACCACTTAAAGTTTTAGATGCCGGGGAAAAAAAGAATGCAGATGTAGTATCACAGATTTTGAAAAACCCCGGGCAAGTGTGATCAGGGGGTTTTAAAAGCACACAAAAAAACGTGCAAAAGGGGGTAACGGGGGAAAGAGGCAGATGGAAACTTCAACTTTCAAAATCGAACACAAAAAGTGGGGGGAAAAGGGGTTTGGGAAAGCCTTTTGTGAAGGCTCTGTCCCACAAGGCACAGTACTGCCCCCCATCCTGTTCCCCATTCTCATATCGGGGCCCCCGACAGAGATGTAAACCATAGCACCGTTCATCCTTTGCAGACGATATTTTGGATCTGCATGAGACTGTCATCCATTGAGGAAAAGGGGCAAATCTCCCAAAAAGATATAAAAAGTTTTCCCAAAGGGCAACAGAGAACAATATGATGTTCAATGAAGACAAATTCCAACCTTTCCCTTATGGAAAACTGGATTAAAAAAATTGGGGGCAGTAAAAGGAAAAATGACACGATATCTATTAAGGGGTTCTCCAGTGAACACTAGAAAGGGAAAGCCCTTTTTGGGATCCACCCCCCTTTCTGGGCTTTTTTCAACAAAGTCAGTATCCTGGTCCAGTTATCCAACCCAAATTTTATTTTTAAAGGGGGGATTGCCCAAATGATGGGGGGATAACCAACGAAATATTTTAAAAAAAGGGTTTTTTAAAAAAGTTAATTTTCTAGGGTTTCAAAAAATAAATAAAATGAAATAGATCAGGATGTTCATTAAGTAATGTATTAGGGGGAAATTAGGGGGGTTTGCCCCTTTCCCGCTCTCATATACAAAAGGCTGTGCTGAGGGCAATTTTTCCCAAAAGACCCCCGAAGTACCATCAGGACAATGTCAGTAATTACAATAATATAGATATACAAATAAGAAAAAGGTTTTTGGTTTTGGAAAGTGACCCCCTGGTAATTTCTAAAAAAAACTCCGCCCCCTTTCCCAACCGGGTTTCCGGCCCCCTAAAAAATTTCCCCAATAACAAAAGGGTTTTTAAAAAAAGGGAAAAACCCCCCACCGGGCCCCGGGGTTTGGGGCCCCATAAATAAAAAACCCCCTTTCAAACCCCGAAAATTTTTTTTAAAACGGGAACCCCACCCCCCAAAACCAAAAAAGCAAAAACCCAAAAAAGAAAAAAAACCCGACCCTAACTGGGGACCATCAATAGACCCCCAAAAAAGTCAAAAAAACCCCCCTTTTTACTGAAGAAATTCACCCAAAAAAATTTCCCAAAGGGGGGGCCAGATGCCTTATGGGGTTGGGTCAGGGGCGGGAAAAGAGACCTGAGTTATTAAAAGTGTCGGGACCCCAAAACCCGAAAAAAGTCGAAAAACCTGTTTTCCCATCCCCTGTGAACAGAGTTACACGGGTCCGGGGAAAGGGGATTTTTTCTCACCACGGGGAACCCCTTTTTCCCAAAAAAGTCTAAATGGCGGGGAAAAAAAGGGGGCAGAGAAAGGGGAGGTGTTGTTCAACGATGTCCGGGCTGCGTAGTTTCCCGGGGAAGGGCAGCAGCCACCCACCCAGGTGGGATCATAAACTCCTCCCAGCAACTAGACCCGGCAGTATAACAAGCGTAGTGTCATAAACAAAAATTTTCCAATCAACCCCCACACAAACATGAGCCTTTATAATGTTACACCCCCACCTAATGAACATAGCTAAGTCAAATAAAGTCCAATAATAGTATAAACAAGATATTAACGATTTGCTTTTATCGAGAATACCCAAAAAAAAAAATTTTAAAAAAGGGAAATATCATTATAAATTTATTTTATAAATTTGGGGCCCATTCTGGGGCCCCAATAATACTACAAACTCCAATCACAAAACAGGCGGAGAAGTAATTTAAGGACCTGGGGTAAAAGTCCAAGGACCAAAACAGTGCCACTATCACATCTGCGAGGTTTGATAGGATGGATAATGAGAAAATTCAAGACAAGAGATGCTAAGCCAATATGACCTTTTTTAAAACACTTGTTTCTCTAGGTTGGAATACTGCTGTACATTAAAATCTCCATTCAAAGCAGGTAAAATTGCAGATCTAGAGAATGTACAGGGGAACCTTTTTTGCCGGAAGGGGTTTCCCCCCCAAAAACCTTAACTACTGGGAACGCTTTAAAAAAAATAGACTTATATTCACTGGAGCGCAAAGGGGGAGAGTACATCATTTCCCCCTGGGGAAAATCCTGGGGGGCTAGTCCCTTAAAAAAGACATATAAACCCCCCCTTGAAAACAAAAGACTTGGCAGGCGTGCAACAAAACCCCCCCCGAAAATAGGGGCGCCACTGGTACACTAAAAGAAAAAACAATAAATGTCCGGGGGCCCCGGGCTGTTCAAAAACCTCCCCCCCCGTCATAAGGGGAAATTTCCAATAGACCCCCGGGGTTTTCTTCAAAAGGGGGGTGGGGAAAAACCTAAAGTCAGAAGGGTCAGCCCGGGGGGGGGGTTTTTCCCCCCCCACTCGTGCGGCCAGCAGTAAAAGCCCCCCTTTATCAGGCCCTGATCCCCGGGGGGCCCGGGCATGGACCCGGGGCCCCGGGGGGGTTTTTTTCCCCGGGGAAAACCCCCCCGGTAGACTCCCAAAAGGGAGCACCACCCATACACACCCCCCACCACCCAAACCCCCCCCACCACCTACACCACCCCCCCACCCCCACCACCTCCCCCACCCCCAAACCACACCACCCACCCACCACCAAACCCCACCACCCACCCACCCACCCCCCCACATCCCCCACACCACCTAAACCCCCCACCCCCCCAAACCCCCCACACCACCCCCACCCACCCACCACCCCACCCCCACCACCCCCCCACCACCCCCCACCCCCACCACCCACAACCCACCACCTACACCACCCACCCCCCACCACACCACCCACCCCCCCACACCACCCCCCACGTCACCACCCCCCACCCACACCACCCCACCACCACCCACCTCACCACCCCCACCACCCCACCCCCCACACCCCCTCCCCCCCCCCCCCCACCCCCCCACCCACACCACCACACCACCCCCCCACCCCACCACCAACCCCCCCACACCCCCCCACCCCCTTTACCACCCCACCACCTACACCCCCCCACCCCCCCATACCACCTACCCCCCCACACCACCCACCACCACACCACCCCCACCACCCACCACCCACCCCACCACACCACCCCCCCCACCCACCACCTCACCACCCAAACCCCCACCACCCAAACCCCCCACACCATCACACCACCCAAACCCCCCACACCACCCCCACCACCACCACCCACCCCCACCACCCCCCCACACCACCACACCACCTAACCCCCCCCACCACCCAAACCCCCCCACCCCCCACCACCCACCCACCTACACCCCACACCACCCACCCCCCACCCACCCTCACCACCCAAACCCCCTACACCCCAACCACCCCCCCCCCCACCACCCACACCACCCACCCCCCCCACCCCCCCACCACCCCCCCCCCCACCCCCCCCACCACCCACACCACCCCCCCCCCCCACACCACCCACACCACCTACACCACCCACCCCCCCCCCACCCCCACCACCCACCACCCACACCACCACACCACCCACACCACCCACACCCCCCACACCACCCACACCACCACACCACCCACACCACCTACACCAGTTTTAAGGGGAACACAAGACATTTCCCCCCTCACTGTGGAGATCCCCACTGTAAATATACCGTGGAAAGCCATTGTTGGGAGAGGGAATTTCCCATGGGGAGGGGGGGGGAGGGGAAGGGGGGAAGGGGAAAGGTGAAAAGAGGGGAAAAGGGGGGAAATTGGAGGGAGAAGAGAGGAGGGGGGAGAGTGAAGAAAGAGGGAGAACTAAGAGATAGCAGAGCGAGGGAAGGTAAGGGGGAGGATGAGAAGGGGGGACTATGAAAGGGGGAAAGGGGGGAACAGGGCTAAGGGGGAAAGGGGAAAATAAGGAGAATGGGATAGAGAAAAGAAGGAGGGGGGAGGATGAACAGTGAGAGAGAGAGAGATGTAAATTATTCTGAGGGAGGGGAAAAGATGGGTGGAAAAAGGAATGGGAGGAGGGTTTTGGGGAGGAAATAAAAAGGGGAGAGAGAGAGAGAGGAAACAGAAAAAAAAGACGGAGAAAGAAAAAAAA
>WNWK01030444.1:0-23506 GCA_009830355.1 Cherax destructor
CCGACTTGGACCTTTTAAAAAAGTCACACTAACACAAAGAACAGGTAGAAGGGGTATTTATAGGCCAGCAGACGGGGGGGCACAAAAAGGGTGGAGGGTAATGGGGGGAAGTAGTAGGGTAGTGGGGGGTAGTAGTGGAGTCAGTCATATTCTGGAAAAAGGGAGAATTGCAAAATGCTGGCAGCCCGCATAGGGAAAGGGAAAAAAAAACACAGGGGGAAAAAAAATGAAAATAAAATAAAGAGGGACAAATACAAGGCAAAAAAAAAGAAACCCAGAGAAAAAAAAAAGAAAGAGAAAAGGGGGAAAAAGAAAAGGGGGAAGGAATCGGTTTAAAATCACGGGTGTTCTGAAGTTTGGAGCATTTAACAATGTAATGGGAAAGGAAAGCATCTACAGAAAAAAAAGCCAGGGAAAAAGATTCATAAGGGGAAAGTTGTGAATAATTTCCCTTTAAAACCCAGAAATTTCCACTCTTCATAATTCTTTCCCCCGTTTGGGCCCCTACCTTCCCCCCATTTCATAGACTCTGTTCTCTCCCAAAAACGGACTTTCTTCTCTCCAAACCCCCCCTACTCCTGGGAACTTCCTGTACTCTGTAAACCCCCAAAAGGGGGCCACAATGTACATATATTTTTGATTTTTCCCTTTTTTCTTAAATTTTTTTATATTTTTTGATATTTTCGAAAAAAAGCAAATGTTAATATCTTGCTTTATATTATTATTTGACTTAGCTATTTTATTAGGTAGGATGCTAGATATTACATATTGTGCTCTTTGTTCGAGTGTTGAGAAACCCCCCTTTTAAACTACCCACTCCCCCTTTTTTTAACTGCCGGCTTCTGGTGGCTGGGCAGTCAGTGGTGGCGTCCCCCTGAGAAGGAGACTATTTCCCCCTTACTCCACCTTTTTTCCCTGCTGACCCCGTTGGAGAAAACCTCGCTCCTGTCTCTGTTTTTTTTTCTCGTCATTTAGACTTTTTTGGGAAAAGGTATGTATTCGGTGGTGAGACGAAACATATTTCTGGGACCCCCGTGAAAACCCCCGTTCACAGAGAATAGGCTAGACAGTGATTTTCAACATTTTACGGGGGTTTGTGTCACATTAAACCCGGGTAACTCAGGTTCTGCTCTTGACCTAATTGTTTTAAGGATTTTAAAACCCCGTGGGGGGGTTTTTTTGCTGAACCAGATTCAGTAGTAAGGGGGTTTTTTGTCTATTTTGGAGGATCTGGGGATGGTCCCCAGTTTTAAATTTTTATCTCCTTGTTCCGGGCGCTGTGTTGCTGTTGCTAGTTATATTGCTGTTCTGCGAAATGGTCTTTTTAAATGTTCATCAAGCTGATGGTCAGTTTGTTAGAGAAGCTAGCTTATGAGAAGACGTTCAGTTTTTTACTGGTTAGCGAGTTTTAAAAGAGTTTTGGAGCACACTCATACACACATCTACTCTTTTTTGTATACAGTGGCCCCCGGAAGAAAAACTTCACTCCTGAAATCTGCTCAAGTGCCTTCCCAACAATTTATTTCCCTTTAAAAGGAAAAATTTACGAGGTTAGTCTATTTGGGCCCCCAAAAAACACTTCAAGAACCACAAAATTATACTTACATAATTGCACGATTTCCGGGTATTCGTTAACCGGGGGGCCACTGTATATCTGCATATTTGTAAATTGCTGACTTTGTCCCCCTGGTACAAAAACCCAGATATAGGGGGCCTTAGCCAATAATATTTTTAGAAGTGTGGGGGCCCCAACCCCCCAATTTATATCTTCAATACATTTATATTTAATTTGATTTACTTAGAAACCCTAGACATTCTAATTTTGATAATAAACTTTTTTAAAATTATTTTTTTGGTTAGTATCCTCTCAGTTGGGCTCCCCAAAATGATATTGATAATATTTGGATAACTGGACCAGGATACTGACTTTGTCCAAAAAAACCCCGTAACAGGCTGGATGCTAGAAGGTTTTTCCTTTCTAGTGTTCACGGGGGGTCTATTACTAATAGATATCGGGTCATTTTTTTTAAAACTCTGCCCCCTTCCCCCCCATCTCTGGTTTTCTAATCTCAACAACTCTCTCCGTTCCTTAGATATCAAACTTACCTTTTTTCCAGACTAACACTCCCCTTGCACTAATCTAGTTCATACCTCCCCCCCCTATAGATTCTCCTGGTGTCTACTCTTTTCTTGCTCCTCCTGTCCTTTTCAGTACTTTGGTAAAAAAGGCCCCTCCTTTTTACAGACTTGGGGAAAAAAAAAAGTGTTGCCTTTGGCGACACCAATAATGCTCTTTTCTGTCATGTCAGAGATCACAGTCATCCTCTGATTGGTCTTCCAAAAAATTTTTTCCCTACGTCCAACTTTCACAGTCGCCATCTGGTTGAATCCCCCCTTATTCACAATTTCCCATGAATCTTACCCCGGTTTTTGGGTCTGAGATGTTCCCTTTCCCCTTTTTCATTGTTAAATGCCCAAACTTCAGAACCCCGGGGCTTAACCTGTTCCCCCCCCCTTTTTATCTTTTTCCCCCTTTCCCTCTTTTTTTTTTTTCTCCTCTGGGTTTCTTTTTTTTTCCTTGTATTTGTCCTTTATTTTATTTTCTTTTTTCCCCCCTGTGTTCTTGTCCTTACCCCATGCGGGCCACCAGCTTTTTTCAGTGCTCCTCTTTCCTAGAATATGACTGACCCCAATTTCTATTCCCCCATTACTCCCCAAAACCCCCTTTTTGTGCCCCCCCCGTCTGCTGGCCTATAAATCCCCCCTTTTACCTGTTTTTTTTTTGTTATGTGATTTTTTAAACCACGCCGGGGCCGTTTTGTCGTCGTAAGCTCCTTTTGTGGGGGTTGTGTGTGTATTGTTCCAGTCAGGGGTTTTCCTTTTTTTTTTTATTTATTAGTCTTAGGTACATTTTTTTCTGAATTCAGAATTAACAGTGTTGGCTAGTATGACGGGTTTTTTGGTGAGGACAACGTATGTAGTGTCATCTGCAAAAATATGGGTTTCAGTAGTTGTGATGCATTCGGTAGGTCAGTGATGTAAAAGAAAGAGGAGGGCCCAAAAACCCCTTTTGTGGGGGCCCCCCCGTTTTTGTGTGGAAGAGTTAGCTCCATTTGTGCACACATATTGGCTTCTGTTACTAAGGTATGACTTTAGGTAGTTAAGGGAGTGCCCTTTTTACCCCCGTGTGTTGGAAAAAAAAAAGAGCGGGGGATGTTGTCAGGAGTTCATTTAGTTTCATCCTGTTTTTTTTTCCCAATTGCTTAACTTAATTGCTAATTTTTCTTAAAATTTAATTTTTGGGCATAACTGCTCAATTTTTTTTTTTTCTCAACAAGATTCACTGATTTTTGGTTTTTTTTTCCCCATTTTTTTTCTTTCATCTGCCAAGTCCTTAACCCTTGCACCTAGTTTGGTTTTTTTTATGATTTTTCCGCTTAAAAATTTCCTTAAATCATCCTCTTTTTTTTTTCAGCACTGTCCTTTGGGGGGTTTAAACTGGTTAGAAAAAAAAAAATTTTGGGAAAATAACTTACCAAAAAAAGGAAAACACGGGAATTCCTTCCACCACGAGGTAAACTGCATCAGCACTATGCACTGCTCAGCGTTGTTTTTACCAGTCTGCCATCTCATGGTGGCATTTTGAAATCACCAATATCATTATTATAATTATTATTATTATATTATTTATTATTATTATATTATTTTTTTATTTATTAACACTTGGTCTTTTTCCCCCCCAAGGCAGGGGTGGCCTCAAAATGAAAAACTTTTCATCATTCACTCCATCCCCTTTTTCCAGAGGCATGCCTACACTACAGTTATAAAACTGCAACATTGACACCCCCCTTTCCCCAGAGTGCCTAAAACCCCACCCCGGGACTGTCCGGCCCCCCGGTTTCCCCTTAAACCCCCTTTATAAATGTTACCTTGCTTACCCCAAAAACACGCCAAGCCCAAAAAAACTATTTGTCTCCTTTCCCCCTCCTGTCTAAATGTAAAACCCTGAAAGTCCAAGCCCTCACACACAAAACCCCTTTCCCCCTCCCTCCAACCTTTCCTAGGCCCCCTTCCCCCCCCTTCCCCCTTCACTACAGATTTGTATACACTTGAAGTCATTCTATTTCTTTCCACCCCTCTACATGTCCAAACCATTTCAATAACCCCTCCTCAGTCCTCTGCATAATATTTGGTAACCCGCCTCCTCCTAATTTTTCCAAACTAGGGGAATCTCTGCATTCCAACCATTTCAATAGCCAGTTCAATATAAATCATCAACATTGTAAGAATATCCTATATCTCTGTGACTTTCGTTAAAAAATTGTGTTTATCCAGTAGTTTAGTAAGATTAATTAATCTAGTTCATATTATTAAGTTTAGCATAATACATTGTTCTTAAGTTAAGTTGTTCTGAAAGAAATCACATAAATCTTATGATTAAAGCGGATCCTGATATCAACCTATTATTAAATGATTTTTCATGAATCCAATAGCAACTGTAATTATTACACAGCAGATCAAGCAAAGACATTACTCAGAGCCAAAATAACAAACTATCTTTAATTCGATCCGATGCATTTGAAACTCGGGGTTGCTCTGTACTATTGTTCTATAATATATACAAATATACAGTCACTGGAATTCCTAAGTTCTGCAGCTTGGGAAATCTTTAAAAAATTTTTCATACACAATGGGGTTTTCACCCCACATATAAAGGTGTCTGGGTTTTGTGGGTTTTTTTTGTATGTGCACAGACAAAACACCCGTCTGAGCAGTTTTCTTCAAAGAGAGCGGGCCCGTTGTGTTAGGTAGTTATCCTAGGAAATGGTCATGTGTCATCATTCCTTTTCCTTCTCCTTCCTCCTTCCTTCCTTCCTTTTCTTCTTTCCTTCCTTCACCTTCCATTCTTCCTTCTGGTTTTATAATATATAACACATATATAGTCACCGAACACTTTCATAGAATTGCTATTAGCTTCTGGAAGATGGTTGTTGTGTGTGGGTAGACTTGTAAATGTGCCGAGTCAGGGTGTGGCTGTTTTCAAAATGACAAATTATACCATCACCACTACTAGTAAATTGCTCATTCTTTATAATTTGTTTATGATTGCAACCATGATAAAAGTAAGTAAGTAAATTTACTTACATGATTCATTACATTTGAAACTTGTGAGTTCAATACCTTTGTACCTTGTTCAGCTATCAAAACTTTGGGGCCCAGTCTCTGGACCCATTATATACCTCTATAATCTGTAAATACCTTTGTAACTTGTCATGATTGGACCAAATCTACCTGAGTTATTACCTTTTAACCGGGTCAGCTATCAAAACTTTGAGGCCCAGTCCTTGGACCCTATGTACCTCTGTAATCTTTTGACTACCGCCCACAGGATGGGTATGGGGCATAATAAAGATATTAAACTAAACACTCACTACCCTTACTTCCTGTCAACACCCATGGGTGTTGACAGGCAGCACCACCGTCCTTCCTATTTCTTTCTATCTTCCTTCCTTCCTTCTGGTATCCTGGGCATTGCTTTCAGTCACAAACCCTCAAAACCCAGAAATCCATCTTGGAACTTCCCCTCCATTAGAGCTTTTTTTTTTTTTTTAACAAGTGGCCGTCTCCCAACGGCGGGTTTTACCCAAAAAGAAAGAAAATCCCCAAAAAAAAAAAATACGTTCATCATCATTCAACACTTTCACCACACTGAATAATCACTGTCTTTGCAGGCGCTCAGATACGACAGCTGAGAATACAGCGGTTGCCACCCCATGACCTTGCTGGGGGAACTTGGTCTCGCCCAGCCCCGGAGAGACTGTCCAGGGTGGGTGGAATTACTAGAGGTGACACAGAAAACTGCGTCCAGTAATTACACCCCCCAGGGCCCGACCGCACACCCGTGGGGCGAGACCAAGCTGCCCAGCTCGGCCACCCAGGGAGGCTAAATTAATTTAAGGAATCCACCGTGGGCCCCCGGATGTCTTCCCTTCTTTACTTCCCTTAGGTTATCTTCCAGCTTCATTTCCATGTTATATATCCTGAAGTCAGCTCAGCCACCCCCAGTGATCTAGCTGGACGAGATAGTAGCCTTGTCTAGCTGGTCCACGGTAGGGATTGTCCAGGTGGGTGGAATTACAGGGGACACACAGAAAACTGCGTCCAGTAATTACCACCAAGACAGACCGACCACACCAGCTAGACGCAGCCAAGCTACCGTCCAGTTCGGACTAAGGTGAGGCCTAGTCCCTCCCAGCTGTCACTATCCCAGACCCCTCCTTTAAAGGGAGGCATTGTACTTCCAATTTCCAGGACTAAGTCCAACTAAATCAATTAACTGGTTTCCCTGATCCCTTCACAAAATGTTACCCTGCTCACACTCCAACAGATCGTCATGTCCCAAAAACCATTCGGTCTCCATTCACTCCTAACACGCTCACACATGCTTGCTGGAAGTCCAAGCCCTCGCCGACAAAACCTCCTTTACCCTCCCGCCAACCTTTTCTAGGACGACCCCTACCCCGCCTTCCTTCCCCTACAGTTTATACGCTCTCCAAGTCATTCTACTTTGATCCATTCTCTCTAAATGACCAAACCACCTCAACAACCCCTCTCTCTCTCTCTCTACTTCTCTCTTCTCCAGGTGCATAAACACTTACTAACCCACTTTTCACATCCAACCTTTATTTTACCCCATAATCCTTGAATTTATACATTTTATATTCCCTCTTTACCTGCCATAACTGATTATTCAACATTATTGCCACTCCTTCTTTAGCTCTAACTCTCATTTGAAACCCCGACCTAATCCCATTTATTTCTCCCCACTGAAACTCTCCACCCTTCAGCTTTGTCTCCTTAAGCGGGACATCCAGCTTCTTTTCATTCATAACATCTACAATCATCTCTTCTTATCATTCCAAACATCCACGCACATTCAAACATCCCACTTTGACGGTTTTCTTCTTTTTCTTTTTAGTAAGCTATACAGGAAAAGGGTTACTAACCCATTGTTCCCCATTTTAGTTGACTTTTACAACACGCATGGCTTACGGAGGAAAGATTCTTATTCACTTCCCCATGGATATGAAAGGAAAAGCAATAAGAACAAGAACTACAGTGGACCCCCGAGTTTGTAAACCGGAAATCGTACAATTATGTAAGTATAATATTGTAAGTGCTTGTGGAAGTGTATTTTTGGGGTCTGAAATAGACTAACCTACGTGACATTTTTCCTTAAGGGAGATTCGTTCGGTAATGGCGCTTGAGCAGACTTCAGGAGTGAAGTTTTTACGAAACTCGGGGTCCACTGTATTAAGATAAAATCAAAGAAAACTCAGATGAGTGTGTATACATAAACGTGTACATGTTTGCGTAGCGTGACCTAAATGTAAGTAGAAGTAGCAAGACGTACCTGAAATCTTGCATGTTTATGAGACAGAAAAAGACACAAGCAATCCTACCATCATGTAAAAACAAATACAGGCTTTCGTTTTACACTCACTTGGCAGGGACGGTAGTACCTCCTGGGTGGTTGCTATCACTTAATAATAATCATAATAATAATAATAATAATTTATTGTGACATGATACAAAAGACGTACAATGGGTTATTAGGATGCGGGTACTCCAAAAGCCCCAATATGCAGAGCATTGTGGGCAAACTTAAATTAACTAACAACTAAATGGCAAAAATTATAGTAAACAATTTACAATACAGTGGACCCTCGGAAATCAACATAATCCATTCCAGGAGCTTGTTCTTAACTCAAAAGTTGAAATCTAATTAATATTTCCCATGAAATAATGGAAATACAATTAATCAGTTCAGAAACCCAAAAATATTAAAAAAATAATACATTTTAATGACATTAACCTTTTCAGGGTCCAGGCCATTTTGGAAGGGTGCGCCAGTGTCCAAGAATTTAAAAAAAAATTTTATTTTTTCTTATGAAATGGTAGAAAATCTTTTTCTGAAGGTAATAAAACAAAAAGTAGAAATTTGATTGAAAATTTACAAATTATGCTCTCGCAAATTTTGATGTGTCAGCGATATTTACGAATCGGCAATTTTGCGACTTTGACTCCATTTTAGGCCAATTACATTATTCCAGTCGACCAAATTCTTAGCTATTTCACTAGTACTTCTATTCTATCGATTGAGCAAAAAAATCGCCCAGTCAACTGTTTCAACTACAAAATAAAGTGATTGGAAATTGGTAATTTAGCCAATTTAACTCAAAAGTTCAAAATATTCCAATTTCAAAATAGGGTGCATAATAAACAATGCAAGCATTCCTGGCACTAAACTAACATTTCCTCTGTTCATTAGTTATGCTTTCAATCTTTACAAATGAATTCCATTTTTATTTTTTATTCACATAATGAATTTTTATTCAAATGAAAAAATGGAAGATTTACTGATATGCAATATTGTAATAATTATACAAATAATATCACCACATTTGTGAACGTATATTAGACCCACTATCTGGTGCGTATTAGGCGTGTGAGGTCATTTGTTTACTTGAACATTAGCAAAATTTCAATTTCTGCTAATTTGAGCTCAGTTTCAAAGCCATTTCCATTACAAACCAATCAAAATCATCTCTATATCTGTCATATAACTTCCATTCTATCAAATGAGACCAAGAAACGCAAATACAACTATAAAAGATACAAAAACAACTGCAAAGTCGCTGTTTTAATCGAAAATTACGTTTTTTTTCTCATTATGCACTGTGCTGCAGGATTTGTTTTATGTGGTGCACACTTACCACATAGATGTATTCTCTCATATTTAGGCCTAAATTTACCGTTCAAAGCTTATCTGAGTGGCTGAGCTCAGCGTAGATCTACGGTTTGGACCCAGAACTCAAAGCCGGGAACTACGGCACGGACCCTGAAAGGGTTAATTATAGTTCTACATCAAAAAAATTACATACTACTAAAGATATATATCTTCTATATAAATAAAAATGTAAATGTTCGTTTGTTCAAAATCTTAAATCTCCGAAAGTTCTTCACCGATTGCTTTGAAAATTTGACACAACATTGCATTCGAATATGCGCGTTTTTATATACCTATACAGAGGACCCCCGGCTAACAAAAAAACTTCATCCCAGAAGCCTGCTCAAGTGCCATTACCGAACGAATTTACTTCCTTAAGAAATAATGTCACGTAGGTTAGTCTATTTCAGACCGCCGCAAATACACCTCCACAAGCACTTACAATATTATACTTACATAACTGTACGATTTCCGGGGTGTTCGTTAGCCGGGGGTCCACTGTATTATATACAGTCTCTCCTCACTTAGCAACGTACTCGTTTACCGACGCCTTGGACTTACGACGGGCTCTCTGACCAGTACAGTGGTACCTCGACTTACGATATTTTTTCATTCCAGAATGCTGTTCAAGTGCCATTACCAAACGAATTTATCCCCATAAGGAATGATGTAAAATAGACTAGTCCTTTTAGACCCCCAAAATTACACTTACAAAAGCATTTAAAAAAATAAACTTACATAAAAGGGTGAGTTTGGGGACCATCGTAAGTCGAGGTACCACTGTATTTGTAATTAAATAATATATATTAGATCTGATTTCCTCAATTTTATTTATTACAATATACAGTACACTGCTGTATAAACATTTAAGAACATATGAACATAAAAAGGAGTAACACTGCAGCAGGCCTGTTGGCCCATACTAGGCAGGTCCTTCACAATCCATCCCACTAACAGAATATTTGCCCAACTCAATTTTCAATGCTACCCAAGCAATAAGCTTTGATATTTCTATTTATTCATGTGCAAGTCCCAGTCACATGCAACCCTTCTCACTCATAAGGTACTTAGCTGAGGTGACCTGTACTTAGTTCAGAGGTGACCTGTCTAGCCAGAGGTGACCTGTACTTAGCTCAGTGAGGACGTGTCTAGTGTACTCTCTGTGGACTGAACCATCTTTGCTCTGTGAAGACTTTTCTACTGTGCTTCCGTTCTTAGCTACCTGAGATTGGATGATGGCTTCCCTCGACTACGAGCAGCTATATCTCCAAATGAAGGCGGAATTAACGGAAGCTAGAAGAGAAATTCAACGATTGAAGGGTATATGCAAGGATTATCCCCGGAACAATGTCGCCGATGATCAGACCAACGAATGGATGCTAGTCGGATCTGAAGGGATGAAGCTGAAGTTAAGAAGGTCCAGGAGACTGCTGTAAACCAGCAACTCTTTTTCCTTGTTATCAGTTGAATGTGAAGACATCCCAGCGAAGACCATCTCTACAAAGACCGTCGAGAACGTCATGCACATCGCCAGTCGAGGTAAGAACATTTGTTTTAGTTGGGGATAGTCAGATTAGGTTTATGGATAGGGAATTTTGTCTTAAGGATAGGAATAGGAGGCAGAGACTGGCTCTCCACGCCTGCATGCTGAGGCACCCAAGCGCCTGGCGGACAGGTCTGGTACGCACTTGTTTGATTAGCGATATTTTCTTTGATTGTCGATATCGATTTTCTTGTTCTGTTTCCGATATGTTCGATTGCCGAGCCATTCGATTTCCGAGGGTCCACTGTATAAAAATAAAATAAAAATAAAATACTTTATTGAGACATTGTACAATTATATATGGTAGACCTATTTATACATAGTTATTACATAGTCATACTTAGTTATTAATGAGATGTACATGCCAAAAGCCCCTAATATGCTTGCTGGGGCATTCTTAGGACTACTTAATTCTAGACTACATGGTAAAAAGTTATGGTTGATAATTTATAAAATAAGTAAAGTTGCATATCTAAGTTATAAAGTTTGAATATAAGTTGAACATATCAATTAATTGTAGCAATGCAACTAATTGAGTGAGATAACAATTTAAAACAATTAATTGCATTGCAGTTAGTTTATGTGGTCATTATAATGTAAGTGTTGTGGAAATAATTAGCTAAGTATGTAATATTCATAACAGGTTTACATTCAATTGATTAGTCAGGTTTTACGTTAAGTGATTATTCTACTTTCCTGGGAATGTTTGATATTGAGCAATTAGCTTTGGGTGAGAAGGTGGTTTTTTAGCATCGTTTTGAATTGGGGTACAGGTAGGGTTTCTTTGGCAATGACAGGTAATGAATTCCAAATTTTCGTGCCTTTTATATGCATTGAGTTTTTACATAGTGTTAGATGGACACAGGGAACATCGAGGAGTGATCTGTGTCTAGTGTTATGGTCATGTGTCCTGTTAAAATTGGTAAGGAGAAGTTTGAGTGGTGGGTTAATATTTGCATAGAGTGTTCTATGTATGTAATAGGCACAGTAGAAAGTATGGATGTCTTGTATGGTGAGTAAGTTTAGGTTTTTGAATATTGGTGGAGTATGTTGCCTGGAGTGAGAATTTGTTATCATTCTAACTGCTGCCTTTTGTTGTGTTATTAGTGGTCTGAGATGAGTTATTGATGTAGAGCCCCATGCGCAGATTCCATAGGTGAGCTAGGGGTAAATGAGTGAGTGATATAGGGTAAGGAGAGCTGGTTGTGGAACATAGTACCGTATCTTGGATAGTATTCCCACGGTCTTGGAGACTTTCTTGGAGATTTGTTGTATATGTGTCTGAAATTTGAGGCCACTGTCAAGATGGATTCCTAAGAATTTTCCCTCTGTGAGTTTTGTGATAGGGGACCCGTTTATCATTATGTTAAGTGGTGCGTTTGTAGCTCTGTTCCCAAACTGGATAAAATAGGTTTTATCAATATTGAGAGTAAGTTTGTTGGTCATCATCCATGTAGATATTTTCTGCAATTCAGTATTTGCAGTGTTGGCTAGTGTGTCTGGGCTTGGGTGAGAGATAACGTATGTAGTGTCATCTGCAAAAAGTATGGGTTTGAGTAGTTGAGATGCATTTGGTAGGTCGTTAATGTAAATGAGAAAGAGTAGTGGGCCAAGAACACTTCCCTGTGGGACACCAAAGGTAATAGTTTGCACGGTGGAGCTAGCTCCATTTGTGTACACAAATTGGTTTCTGTTGCTAAGGTATGATTTTAGGTAGTTTAGGGAGTGTCCTCTTATACCATAGTGTGATAATTTTAAGTGTAACAGATCATGGTCAACTGTATCAAAAGCTTTACGTAAATCAATGAAGATTCCCACTGGGATTTCTTTTTCTCAAGGGCGGTGTAAATTATTTCTAACATGTGTATAATGGCATCATTTGTATTTTTATTAGGCCTGAATCCAAATTGACAGTGGTTGAGTACGTTGTTGGAGGTGAGGTAGGAATATATTTGTCTATGAATTAATTTTTCAAAGATTTTGGAGAGAAGGGATAAGTTAGATATCGGCCTGTAGTTATTCAGGTCTGCTTGATCTCCTCCCTTATGTATTGGGGTGACCTCGCTATTTTGAGTATTGATGGGAAGGTAGAGGATTCAATGGATTTGTTAAAGAGTGTTGCAATAATTGGTGAGAGAACTTGAGAGGCTTTTGTATATATAAGGTGGTAAGTTATTTAGGTCACCTGCTTTGTTTTTTAATGTGTTGATTATAAGTGAAACTTCTATTGGGTTGGTTGGGGCTAGGAATAGTGTGTTCGGATAGGTGCCAGTGAGATAGTCGTTAGGTGGAGTATTTGAACTTGGGATTTTGCTTGCCAGCTTTTACCTATGGTGGAGAAGAAATCATTGAGTTTGTTTGCTGTTTCAATAGGTGGGAGTAGGGGTTCATCTGGTTTTGTTAGCTTGATTGTTCTGTTTGTGGATATCTTTTTGTTCCTAGAATTTCAGATAGGGTTTTCCAGGTCTTTTTATATCACCTTTTAAGTTATGTAATCTGTTCTCATAGTACAATTTTTGACCTTCTTATCAGACTCGTTAGGTTTGATGAGTAGCGTTTTGTTTGTTCTCTTGTTATTTGTCCCATTCTGTATGTACTGTTTTTCATATAGGTGCTTTATATTAATGGATTTGAGTATGCTGGGGGTTAGCCAGGGACTATTTAATCTTTTAGTTGTGATTTGTTTAGTTTTTTTAGGGCAGTGCTTATTATAGAGGTATTGGGTCTTTTTAAGAAAATTATTAATACATAAGTCAGTATCTGGGAAGTTGTCTATTTCTGTTTGCCAGTCAATGTTTGTCATAGCTGTTATAAAGCTATTTATAGCTGTCTCATTATGTAGTCTGAAGGTAACTTTAGTAGTCTCTAGTGGTAAGTTTCCGAGATTTGTTATGAGAAAGGTTGGGTAGTGGTCAGTGGTATTGTCTGTGATTATGCCTGATTTTAATGGGGATATGGTGTTAGTCCAGATATGGTCTAATAGAGAGGCACAGGTCTCAGAGATTCTCGTAGGTTTTGTTATTGTCGGGAGCAGCAAGCAGTTGCTCATAGTGTTTGTGAATTCAGTTACTAGTGGGTCCTGATCTTGTAGGAGGTTTATATTGAAGTCTCCTGTGAGGATTAAGTGGTCTTTGTTCATGTGTGCATCAGTAATCATACTTAATAATTTTTCACTAAATTGCTGAATGTTTGACTGTGGTAATCTATAGATGTTTATAACTGTGAGAGGTTTTTGTAGATATTTGAATTTAAATGTAGCTATTATATATTCTCCATGTTCATCTCTTGTGCATGTATTGTTAATACATTCAAGCTGGTCTGAGTAGAACATAGCTGTGCCACCTCCTTGTTGGTCTGGCCGACAATTGTGTATGGCTGTGTAACCAGGAATGGCATAGATATCTGTAGTATGAGGCTTTAACCATGTTTCAGTGAGAGCAATGATGGACATACTGGCCTGAAGTGAGTTTAATAATGCAGTGAGGTCATCAAAATGTTTGCTTAAAGATCTGACATTGTAATTAAAGATAGTTATGTTGTTGTTGGATTTGAGTAGTGTTTTAGCCTGTTCTGCTGTGTAGTAATGACAGTTGTTGTTAGGTTCATGTAAGTCATTTAATAGAAGGTTGGTATCAGGATCAATGTTTGGAATCATAAGATTTAGTGTGATTCTATAATTAAACTTAAAAATAGAACAACGCAAGTAGACCTAAGAATAGGACAATGCAAAAGGATTTCTTGGCACGTGAGTTAGTACGTTGAATATGTTTACAAAAATGAAAAAATGAGCTAAGGTAGTCAATTTACAGCTAATAAGAATCTAATACTATAGCACCTGAGTTAGCACTTGAGTTAGTTAATTAATTAAATAAAAGTTTATATATGAGTATGATTCTAAAAAGACTTAAGAACAATGAATAATGCTAAACTTAAAGATATGATATCTGATCAATTGATTTTACTAGCTATTGGATTAACACACTTTTGAATAGAAGTCACAGAGGTTTAGGATATATCTTTACAGTGTAATTGATTTATTATTTAACTAGCTAATAGAACTGGTTGGAAAGTTACTATGATTAGTATTAAGTTATAATGGAACAAATATTAAGATTCAGTATTGCACTAGTTGTGATTATAGATTTTATTAAAGGCAATATAATGAAAATCAAAGTTAATTATTAAAAGAGAGATAAGTGCTAAAGTGTATAAAAGTGTACAAAAGTAAAATTTATTAGTATAAAAAATATTAAAAGATAAGTACAATTTTTAGCAAATAAGGTGATTAATAGTAATTATAAATTCTAAGCAAGTACAGTGGTACCTCGACTTACGTTGTTATCATCTTACGTTATATTCGATATCCGTTACTTATAACGTAAGAAATTTGAATGCGACATCCGTTGATTGATTCGTCTTACGCCTTGCCGGACCTGTCCGCTTGGAGCCCAGCTGAGCGCACTCCAGGGAGCGTCAGTGTGCTATTGTTTACAAGCGAGAGCGACCACCCACCCACACCCACGCATTCATACCAGTATATTGTCATTATTCCACTGTTTTTAGTGCTTGCAACTGCTAAATAAGCTACCATGGGTCCAAGAAAAGATCCTAGTGCTAAGCCTGTGGCAAAGAGGAACAGAAATATATGTACGATAGAAGTGAAGAAGGAGATAATAGAAAAATATGAAAGTGGAGTGCGTATAGTGAGCTGGCCAGGCTGTATGGTAAACCCTATTCTACCATCTCTACCATTGTGGATAAGAAATATTTAAGTAAAATCAAGGAAGCTGTTGTTGCAAAAGGTGCATCTGTGATCACAAAACACAGACCACAAGTGCTGGAAAATGTGGAAAGGTTGTTGTTGGTGTGGATCAACGAGAAACAGTTAGCAGGAGATACTGTTTCGGAGGGAATAATATGTGAAAAAGCAAGGCAGTTGCATGATGATCTCCTTAAGAAAATGCCTGCAACGAGTGAAGTGAGCGAATTTAAAGCCAGCAGAGGCTGGTTTCAAAAATTTAAGAAGCATACTGGCATACATAGTGTTGTGAGGCATGGTGAGGAGCCAGTTGTGACAAAGTGCGGCTGAAAAATATGTGCCTGAATTCCAGGAGTACATAGAGGCTGAACAATTCCTCCCAACAAGTGTTTAATTGTGATGAAACAGGCCTGTTTTGGAAGAAAATGCCCAACAGGACCTACATTACTCAGGAGGAAAAGGCACAGCCAGGACATAAGCCTATGAAAGACAGGCTAACTTTGATGTTTTGTGCCAATGCCAGTGGTGATTGCAAAGTGAAGCCTTTACTAGTGTATCTTTTGAAAATCCCCGAGTGTTTGGCAGATGCGGTGTCAGCAAGTCTAACTTGTGTGTGATGTGGAAGTCTAACAAAAAGGCTTGGGTCACAAAGGACATTTTCTTAGATTGGTTCAATGAAGTGTTTGGCCCCAGTGTGAAGAAATATCTATTGGACAATAATTTGCCACTTAAGTGCCTCCTGATAATGGACAATGTCCTTGTCATCCTCCAAACTTGGTAGAGAAAATTGTGGAGGAGTTTAAATTCATCAAAGTGAAGTTCTTGCCCCCTAATACCACTCCCTCCTCCAGCCCATGGACCAGCAGGTCATTTCCAACTTTAAAACTCTATACCAAAGCAATGTTTCAAAAGTGCTTTGATGTGACCACAGACATGAACATAACCCTAAGAGAATTTTGGAAAACATTTCCATATGCTGCATTGTGTACACCTTATAGGTAAGGCTTGGGAGGGAGTGACTACCAGGACTTTGAACTCTGCCTGGAGAAAATTGTGGCCAGACTGTGTCCTAGAGAGGGATTTTGAAGGTTTTGGGGCTGAGCCTCAGAACCCTGAGCCTGAGCCTGAGCCTGTTTTGGAAGAAATTGTGGAATTGGGCAAGTCTTTGGGGTTAGAGGTGAGTGGTGAGGATGTGGAACAGTTGGTGGAGGAGCACAAGGAAGAGCTAACCACTGAAGATCTGCAAGAGCCTCAACAGCAACTGGAACAAGAGAGCAGAGGTCAGGACAATGGTTCAGAGGAGGAGGAGGAGGTGGAACAAAAAAGGAAGAATGTGCCTTCTTCAAGGATTAAGGACATTTGTGGAATGTGGAGCAAGGTGCAAGCATTTATGGATGAATATCACCCTAACCATGCTGTTGCAGGCCGTGCTGGCAACCTGTACAATGACACTGTGGTGTCCCACTTCAGGGATGTTTTAAAGAATCGCAGACACAGAGCTCCTGGACAAATTTGTTGTTAGAAAGAGGTCCAGTGACTCTCAAGCTGGTCCTAGTGGCATTCAAAGAAAAGGCCAGTAACCCCAGAAAAGGACTTGGTACCTGCAGTGTTAATGGAAGGATTCCCCTTCCAAACACTAGTATACTACTCCACCTTCTCCCCTCCTCACGTCCCTCCACACATCAACAACTCTTCAATAAATGTAAGTGACATGTTATTGTACAATATTTGCATGTGTATTTATGTATTCTTTATTAAATTATTTATTATTTAATGTCCAAAAGTTCTAAAAATATTTTATTTAACTACTTTTGGAAGTCTTGGACGGATTAAATTTATTTCCATTATTTCTTATGGGAAAAATTGATTCGTGTTACGATTGTTTCGTCTTAAGAAATGCCCTCTCTGACGGATTAACAACGTAAGTCGAGGTACCACTGTAAGCTGATAAAAATATATAGGTATGTGGGTTGAAAAAGGGCACAAGTAAAAATTGTATGTATTTAAAAATAAAAGTAAAACTATTTGTCAAAAATATTCATCAGAGGATAAGTATAGTTGAGTATTTAAGCTATGAAATTTGAACATAATTTGAACATAACTGTAGCATTACAGTTTTATAATATGTCAACAGAATAATTTATTATTTGTAGTAACGCAATTTATTAAATCAGATCAAACAATCAAATCAATTCTCCTTAGATGAGTTACAAGGAGTACATGAGAATGGATTTCTTTATTTGGTAATGCTGAGGGAACAAAGTTAGATTTGGTTGCATTAATTATAACAGGTTTATACATTTATGAGATACAGTGGACCCCCGGTGTTCGTCCTGCTCGAAACTCGCCCTTTTATGTAAGTGTATTTTTTTAAATGCTTTTATAAGTGTATTTTTGGGGGTCTAAAATGACTAGTCTACTTTACATTATTCCTTATGGGAATAAATTCGTTTGGTAATGGCACTTGAACAGCATTCTGGAACGAAAAAATCACGAACACCGGGGGGTCCACTGTATAAGTTTCAACATTTGCACTAGATTATGTTTGAGAAATTATTTTTCTTTGAGCAATTATGTAAGAGGTTTTGAGGATAGGGGAGTAACACAGTGAATGTTATTTTGAGGCAGTGGAAAGTGATTTATTAACTTTGTAGGTAATGTTAGGTATTGGGTATTTAGTTTTGGGTGAGTAGGTGGTTTTTTAGAAGAGTTTTGAATTTATGTACAGACAGGGTTTCTTTGGTAATCATAGGTAATGAATTCCAAATTTTTGGGCCTTTAATGTGTATTGCATTTTTGCATAGTGTGAGGTGGATGCGGGGAACACTGAAGAGTGATCTGTGCCTTGTGTTATGTTCATGTGTCCTGTTAAGGTTGATAAGGAGAATTTTGAGTGGTGGGTTAATATTTGAGTTTAGTGTTCTATGTATGTAATAGGCACTGTAAAAAGTATGAATGTCTTATATGGTGAGTAAGTTTAGACTTTTGAATATTGGTGGAGTATGTTGTCTGGAGTGGGAATTTATCATTTGGACTGGGAAGAGAAGAGTCCCTGATTCGCCGGGGAGTCAGATATTTCTTTCCGCTAGGCATGCTGAACAAGGACTACTGAAATGGTGTTCCCACAATGCACCACTGGCTCCCCGATTTTTTTTATACTGCGCACACTGACCATGGAGACCCATTCTCTCACATGTGGGCCTACCAGCTTTCTCCCGCTTGATTTGAAGCCGCTACAATTTTGGTATATTAATACGTCGAAAACATTGGCTCATAAGACATATATATATGGCCGAAACAGTCAAAGGGTTAATATATGATAGTGTAAACTTTTTATATGCATTTATAAGTGGAAAAAAGTGTTCCACTTCACGGTGATTTCGACTTTACAGCGGTAGCCTGGAATCTAACCTGCCATATAAGTGGGACCCTACTGTACACACATAATAATGTTGAAGGATCAGTTACGGAAGAGGAAGAGGGAATATAAATGTGTAAATTCAAGGATTATGTGGATTAATTAAGTGAGAGTGTAGGCAATGGGATCGAAGATGTATGGGGTAGATTTAAAAATGTAGTGTTAGAGTGTTCAGCAGAAGTTTGTGGTTACAGGCGAGTGGGTGCGGGAGGGAAGAAGAGCGATTGGTGGAATGATGATGTAAAGAGAGTAGTAAGGGAGAAAAAGTTAGCATATGAGAGGTTTTTACAAAGTAGAAGTGATGCAAGGAGGGAAGAGTATATGGAGAGAAAAAGAGAGGTTAAGAGAGTGGTGAAGCAATGTAAAAGAGAGCAAATGAGAGAGTGGGTGAGATGTTATCAACAAATTTTGTTGAAAATAAGAAAAAGTTTTGGAGTGAGATTAATAAGTTGAGGAAGCCTAGGGAACAAATGGATTTTACAGTTAAAAATAGGAGAGGAGAGTTATTAAATGGAGAGTTAGAGGTATCGGGAAGATGGAGGGAATATTTTGAGGAGTTGTTAAATGTTGATGAAGATAGGGAAGCTGTGATTTCGTGTATAGGGCAAGGAGGAATAACATCTTGTAGGAGTGTGGAAGAGCCAGTTGTGAGTGTGGGGGAAGTTCATGAGGCAGTGGGTAGAATGAAAGGGGGTAAGGCAGCTGGGATTGATGGGATAAAGATAGAAATGTTAAAAGCAGGTGGGGATATAGTTTTGGAGTGGTTATGCTATTATTTAATAAATGTATGGAAAAGGGTAAGGTACCTAGGGATTGGCAGAGAGCGTGTATTGTTCCTTTGTATAAAGGCAAAGGGGACAAAAGAGAGTGCAAAAATTATAGGGGAATAAGTCTGTTGAGTGTACCTGGTAAAGTGTATGGTAGAGTTATTATTGAAAGAATTAAGAGTAAGACAGAAAGCAGGATAGCAGATGAACAAGGGGGCTTTAGGAAAGGTAGGGGGTGTGTAGACCAAGTGTTTACAGTGAAACATATAGGTGAACAGTATTTGGATAAGGGTAAAGAGGTTTTTTGTGGCATTTATGGATTTGGAAAAGGCGTATGATAGGGTGGATAGGGGGGCAATGTGGCAGATGTTGCAGGTGTATGGAATAGGAGGTAGGTTACTGAAAGCAGTGAAGAGTTTTTATGAGGATAGTGAGGCCGGGTTAGAGTGTGTAGGAGGGAAGGGACTATTTCCCAGTAAAAGTGGGCCTTAGACAAGGATGTGTGATGTCACCGTGGTTGTTCAATATATTTATAGATGGGGTTGTATGAGAAGTGAATGAGGGTCTTGGCAAGAGGTGTGGGGTTAAAAGATAAAGAATCAAATACAAAGTGGGAGTTGTCACAGTTGCTTTTGCTGATGACACTGTGCTTTTGGGAGATTCTGAAGAGAAGTTGCAGAGGTTGGTGGATGAATTTGGTAGGGTGTGAAAAAGAAGAAAATTGAAAGTGAATATAGGAAAGAGTAAGGTGATGAGGATAACAAAAAGATTAGGTGATAAAAGATTGGATATCAGATTGGAGGGAGAGGGGTATGGAGGAGGTGAATGTATTCAGATATTTGGGAGTGGACATGTCAGCAGATGGGTCTATGAAGGATGAAGTGAATCATAGAATTGATGAGGGAAAAAGGGTGAGTGGAGCACTTGGAGTCTGTGGAGACAAAGAGCTTTGTCCATGGAAGTAAAGAAAGGAATGTATGAGAGTATAGTTATACCAACACTCTTATATGGGTGTGAAGCATGAGTGATGAATGTTGCAACGAGGAGAAGGCTGGAGGCAGTGGAGATGTCATGTCTGGAGGTCAATGTGTGTGTGAATATAATGCAGAGAATTTGAGTTTGGAAATTAGGAGGAGGTGCGGGATTACCAAAACTATTATCCAGAGAGCTGAGGAGGGGTTGTTGAGGTGGTTCGGACATGTAGAGAGAATGGAACGAGACAGAATAACTCGAGGTATAAATCTGTAGTGGAGGGAAGGCGGGGTAGGGTCGGCCCTAGGAAAGGTTGGAGGGGGGGTAAAGGAGGTTTTGTGGCGGGGCTTGGACTTCCAGCAAGCAGGGTGAGCGTATTTGATAGGAGTGAATGGAGACAAATGGTTTTAATACTTGACGTGCTGTTGGAGTGTGAGCAAAGTAACATTTATGAAGGGATTCAGGAAACCGGCAGGCCGGACTTGAGTGCTGGAGATGGGAAGTACAGTGTCTGCACTCTGAAGGAGGGTGTTAATGTTGCAGTTTTATAACTGTAGTGTAAAGCACCCCTCTGGCAAGACAGTGATGGAGTGAATGATGATGAAAGTTTTTCTTTTCGGGCCACCCT
The DNA here is from genome assembly GCA_009830355.1 of Cherax destructor. Classification (NCBI taxonomy): domain Eukaryota; kingdom Metazoa; phylum Arthropoda; class Malacostraca; order Decapoda; family Parastacidae; genus Cherax; species Cherax destructor. The sequence goes on from WNWK01030444.1 coordinate 20,879, forward strand.
GCCTTGTGGAATCGCCGATGTGTTAATAAAAAAAAAAAAAAAAAAATTTATCCCTAGCTTATAGTGAGTAGTGAATATATTTTGTTGGAAGTCTGAATAAATGAAGAATGGGTATACAGCAATACCCCGGTTTTCATCCTTAACCCTTTGAGGGTTCGGTCACATACATGTATGTCATAACAGCTGGGGTCAGTCATGTACATATCGCGTAAATTCCACGCCTTCAAATCAAGTGGGAGAAAGCTGGTTGGCCTACATGTGAGATAATGGGTCTGTGTGGTAAGTGTGCCTAGTAGGAAAAAATTGGGGCACCCGCATTTTCATTGTGGAATGCCATTTCAATACGCCTTGTTTACCATGCCTCGTGGTAAGAAACTCCTCCTCCTCAGTGAATTGGGACTCATATTTTCCCAAGTGACAGTTCTAACACAGGTGGAAGTGTAGTGACAATGAATTTCATGGTTTTGAGGAGTTTGTGACCAAAAGCACTGCCCAGGAAACCAGAAGGAAGAAAGGAAGGAAAAACTAAGGAAGGAAGGACAGTAGGAAGGAAGGATGATCCAGATGACCATCAACCTAGGATAACCCAAAATGTCAGTGTTACGATCATGGCCTGTAGACCACTTTTGCTTTAGTGCTTCTCATAACAAACGTGTAGTAAGAACAAGGATATCACAAGTTTTCTTTCTACTTCCAGGTATGTATATATAAGGTGAATAAGTTCTATAATGCTTTATCCAGATTTTATTCAGTATATACTAAGTTTCTAGGAGTACTTAGTAAATTAAATAGTTGATAAAAGCACCTTCATTAGGTGAATCATGAACAATTCAGATACAGTAGGGCCCCATTTCGGCCCCACTTTCAGCGTCCAGTTCAAAGGCGAGTTCAAATTATGACCCAAACTTTTGTATACGGAGCGCTCCACCCGGTTTGTTTACATTTTCCGTGAGCACATTCTCTTATTATGTAATAATCACTCTTGGGCACATTAAATGTCCAATTTTACGTCAATATAGACATTTTCATTAATTCATCTATGATATTTTCTTCCCAAAAATTTTATAAGAAACATTACAAAGCATATAAACATGCTGTTTATATGCTATGTAGTGTGGTTGCCGAGCGGAGGGAAAAACATTATACAGTGGACCTCGTATTCGAACACTCCAAAACTCACCCTTTATGTAAGTTTATTATTGTAAGTGCTTTTATAATGTATTTTTGGGGTCTGAAATGGACTAAACTAATTTACATCATTCCTTATGGGAATAAATTCGTTTGGTAACAGCATTGAACAGCATTCTGGAATGAGGGTGAGTTTTGGAGTGTTCGAATAGCGAGGGTCCACTGTACTAATAATAATCCTCTTGGGCACATTAAATGTCTTATTTTACGTTAATATAGACATTTTCATTAATCAATCTATGATATTTTCTTCAAAATTATATAAGAAACACTTAAAAGCATATAAACATGCTGTTTATATGCTATGGAGGTGTGGTTGCCAAGCGGAGGGAAAACATTACGTAATACTAATAATAATCACTCTTGGGCACATTAAATGTCTTATTTTACGTTAATACAGACATTTTTTATTAATCCATCTATGATATTTTCTTCAAAATTATTTAAAAAAAACGTTACATAAAACATATAAACATGATACATACACCCACAGAATAAAAATTGACAAATATGAGATTTGTTTCCAAGCCTTTTTTTAGGGGGTGTTGGGAAAAATTAGTTTTTTCTAGTCAACCACTGAGGGATAATTAGAAAAATATTCCTTTCATATGCCTTTTCCCCTTTTATACTATGGCTATTCACGACCCCCGTGGGTTAGCGCTTTTTTTTTTATTATGATGATAATAATAATAATAATAATATATTCTCTAAAATAGTGTGTTGCATGAGAATGGGAGTGTTGCTGTTTGTTTATTCTGTACTTTAAATTTTTACAACTTGTACACAAAAAAAAATTTGTATTGTGGGTAATTATTATTATAATAAAAAAAAAAATTTTAGGTAAAAAACCCCAAAATCTTACAAATGTAGGAATGAACTAAAAGTGGACATGTATTAATCGCATTTTTCGCCTGACCAGTGACGCCTATTTTTTCAGTTTGTTTTTACCTTGTCTGAACTCCGATCTCTTCTTCTCTCGTTTACCCTTTAAATAGTTGGCTCTCATTGACTATGGCGTCTGCTTTTGTTGTGATAAAAAAGGAGCCGTGGGCCCTTTAAGTGCCAAAGAAATGATTAAACTTAGTGAACTACTTTTTGGGGTTTTCCTAGGTTCGCTACGCATATTCTGCTATGTATGATAATCTATGTAACTGTATTTGTGAATACCTGAATAAACATACTAACAAGGTATATGTTTATCGCTGAGATAGCCATCAAATACAGTTACATATAGCGGGATATGTGTAAAACCCCCCGGGTAACCCAAGAGTGTCAACCCAACACTCTTTCTAGGAGCTAATGCTGCTGGGGATTGCAAGTTAAAACCTAAGAAATCACTCAGAAAACCCCGGGGCCCAAAAACTATGCAAAAGGTAGCCTCCTGTTTATTATAAATCCAATTCCAAAACTTGGATGACTACTGATCTTTTCATAAATTGG
>WNWK01030445.1:0-10000 GCA_009830355.1 Cherax destructor
CGAAAACAGTGGATGAGGTTGAGAAGTTACTGATGGTGTGGATCAATGAAAACAGATAGCGGGTGATAGTATTTCTATGGCGATAATTTGTGAAAAGGCAAGGAAGTTGCACGCAGATCTTGTCAAGACAATGCCTGTGACCAGTGGTGAGGCAAGTGATTTTAAAGCCAGCAAAGGCTGGTTTGACAGGTTTAAGAAACGTAGTGGCATACACAGTGTTGTGAGGCATGGTGAGGCAGCCAGCTCAGACAAACGTGCAGCTGAAAAATTTGTGCAGGAATTCCAGGGGTTCGTAGACACTGAAAAATTCGAACCCCAACAAGTGTTTAATTGTGATGAAACAGGCCTGTTTTGGAAGAAAATGCCCAACAGGACCTTCATTACTCAGGAGGAAAAGGCACAGCCAGGAACACAAGCCTATGAAAGACAGGCTAACTCTCATGATGTGTGCCAATGCCAGTGGTGATTTTAAAGTGAAGCCTTTACTGGTGTATCACTCTGAAAATCCCAGAGTGTTCAAGAAACACAGTGTTAACAAGAATAATTTGTGTGTGCATTGGAAGGCTAACACCAAGGCATGAGTTACTACGGAGATTTTCAAGGAATGGTTGACTGGAGTGTTTGGCCCTAGTGTGAAGAAATGCCTCCTGGAAAAGAAATTGCCACTCAAGTGCCTCCTGGTACTGGACAATGTTCCTGCTCATTCTCACAACTTGCAAGAGTTGTTGCCTGACAACTTCAATTTCATCAGAGTGAAGTTCTTGCCTCCTAACACCACTCCTCTCATCCAACCCATGGACCAGCAGGTCATTGCAAACTTCAAGAAACTGTACACCAAAGCAGTGTTTCAGAAGTGCTTTGATGTGACCTCAGACACTGCACTGACCCTAAGAGAGTTCTGGAAAGAACACTTCAATATCGTGCATTGCATAGGCCTTATAGGTAAGGCTTGGGAGGGAGTGACTTCCAGGACTTTGAACTCTGCTTGGAGACCATTGTGGCCAGGTTGTGTTGAAAAGAGGGATTTTGAAGGATTTGAGGCTGGCCCTGACCCTGACCCTGACGACCCTGTGCCTGTTGTGGAACATGTTGTGGAAGATATTGTGGTATTGGGGAACAGCCTGGGGGTTGGAGGCGAGTGGTGAGGATGTGGAAGAGTTGGTGGAGGAGCACAGGGTAGAGCTAACAACTGAAGAGCTGCAAGAGCTTCATCTGGAACAGCAACAGACCACAGCTGAGGTTATTGCTTCACAGGAGGAGGGAGAGAGAGAGAAGGAGGTGCCTTCTTCAGTGCTTAAGGAGATATGTACAAAGTGGAATGAGTTGCAGACATTTGTTGAAAAACACTACCCTGAGCAAGCTGAAATGAGCCTTCTGTGCAACCACTTCAGTGACAGAGCCATGTTGTACTTCAGGAAAGTATTAAAGAGTCGCCAGAAACAGAGGACTGTGGACAGTTACTTCACCAGGCAGGGGTCTAGTGACTCTCAAGCTGGTCCTAGTGGCATTAAAAGACCAAGAAGGGAAGTAACCCCAGAGAGGGCTTTGACACCTGAAGTCCTTTTGGAGGGGGATTCCCCTTCCAACCACTAACACCCTGCCCCTGTCATCCTCCCTATCTTCCAGATGCCTGCAAGTCTCTTCAATAAAGGTAAGTAAATGTTATTTATATTATATTTTGTGTGAATATTTTTTTGTGGAATGGATTAATTGTATTTACATTATTTCTTATGGGAAATAAGGGTTCGGATTACGAAAGGTTCGGGTTGAGAAATAGCTCCTGGAATGGATTAATTTCGTTAACCGGGGGTCCACTGTACCCCAGTATTATATACCATATATAAAATACTATACTTTATAGTGGCTTTCTTTTGTGCTTAATAATATTTTATCATATAGTGAAAGTATTGAATGATGGTGAAAGTATTTCTTTTTTGGGTCACCCTGACTTGGTGGAAGACAGCCCACGTGTTGAAAAAAAAGTAAGCTACCATTTGTATACTGCACAAAGAAACTGTTTGTTTGTTTCTTCACATGACAAAAGAATGTGGCATCATAATTTCAATATACATATTACTTTTAGCCAAGAAATGGAAGTTATAATTGATATTAATTACCATTTAGTTGTGAGAAACTATAGCTGAAATGAATTACCTTTTGCTGAACAAAGCTATACAGTATATAAAATAAATTACTTTTAGTGGTGAAAAACTAATAACCTAAATACATTTTGTGTTGGAAAACTAATATTTTTGTGGAGAAAAACTAACATTTTGTGGAGAAAAACTAACACTGAAAAAAAAAAAAAAAATTTGTGGAGAAAAACTATAAAATAAATTACCTTTAACCAAGCAGTGGAGAGAAACTTATGGGTGAGAGTAGCCATCTTTATGTTATTCACGAGAAGCACTTCATATGCTACGTCTTCACTGCTAGAGTTATTATTTGTTGCAGTAATGCTTGTATTCTGTTTACTCTGAGACTTCCTTGGAGACGTCTTGTTTCCACTGTCATCACCTGGCAAATGGATCTTTTCTCTCATGTCACTCAAAACCTGAATAGAGGAAAATATATTATTCAATAAAGCTGCAGATGTTTTATCTGGCAGACAATACCAACAAAAACAAACTTTCTGAAAATGGTATAAAATCCTGACAAGTTGATGAGTAAGACATGTGCAACAGTTGGATATCTTTATTGTGTAAGTGTTTCACCTACATCAACGGTTAATTGACTGATTACATCATCTTTTACTTTGCTACTACATCTGCTGCCTCTGTATTTGACTGAAGATATCCAACTGTTGTACATGTGTCTAACTTATCAAAAACAATCTTAAATGGCACAAAAGATGCCTAAAAAAATTAAATTCTATTAAAAGAATAAACTTCACGATGAAAAGAATGACTAGTGGCTTTCTTTTATGCCAAGGAATGTTTTAAAATTACATGTAAACTACATTACCTTTTTTTTTTTTTTTGTACAGCTTAAAAAGAATTAAAAATTTGAATTTGAATTTGAGATGAGATTTTTAGTCATGATCATAACAATACCCTTTATCCGTTGCATCTGAATCAAATGACCCAGTGGATTTTGTCTCATTTCTAAGATCCATTATATCGGGGTCCGTTAAAATGGAGGGTTTAATGTATAATCATGTGTAAAAATACTTTTTTTTAATAAACCAGCTGTTTACTGCCAAGGTAGAGTGACCCAAAGAAGTAAACATTCACCATCATTCATTTTATTGCTGTCTTTCCAGAAATCCATGGATGGCACAATTCAAAACACCCTTCAAATTACACACATATATTCACACATACAAAAAAAGACCTAAAATGCTTTAAATTGAAGATTAGTTTTAAACTAACACAAGACTCCTACAGACTGAATAGAAAAATCTTAATAACATGGAAATAGTATGTCCACTTCATGAGAGTCTATCTTTTAAAGTCTTGTAACTATGAGCACAGCAGGGTAGAAAGCTGGCTCAAGGGCTAGGCTGACGTAACAGGTTGGGTGGCTTGGCTTGGCACTTTAATGCTCTGAATGACCTTTCCTTGGTGCTGGTTAAGGGCTTTTCAACCAAGGAATTAAAGATGCCTTTCCCTTCCTTGGATCAAGCCTGATTGCCTCCCATTTCCTAGGTGCTCTATGTACTGAGATGTCTTTGCAAGGGGTGAGACTCAGCTCCTGGCCCAGCCTCCTCAACTACTTTGATCAGCTGTATAACCATTATGGATATAGCACTTCCTGATTAACATAATAATAATACTAGTCTGAATGAACAATGGGGTTAAGCTTTTTTGTGAACGTAATACTAATCCCATATCTCAACAATGATTAAATGATAACATTACAATTATATATAAATAAGTGTACAATGTATAATTACTATATAAATAGGATTTACAGTATATGTACAGTATGTACATATAATGTAATGCCACGTCCCATGGAAAATATACTTTGTTGTATTTACAGTAACAAAATAAAGATCATTATTTACATGATATGCCATAGACTGAGGGGTGTTGTTAAGCAAGAACTTTACAACGACTGGCAGTTGTTCAGGCCTGGTGGCCTGCAGTGTCTTAAGAACTGAATGACGGACGTCCTCTAAACTGTCTGGTGGCAGGGTCAGGTGTCCCAGGGTGTCAAGAATTGCTGTGGTCAGTTGTGGCACTGTATCATACAGCTCACTGTAAACATAAGAAATTCACAACGATACATAACTTTGTTTTTTAGAATCAATATTAAATTTGTGCGGGATGCTCTAACCCTGTAGGGGGGTCATACAGCCCCTAGGAAATGGGAAGTTATCAGGTTTGACCAGACTAAGGAGAGGATAGAGAATAAGAAAAGCTTTTCGAGTGAGGAGTCCCGCAGCTGGAGTAGAGTGAGGAGTCCCGCAGCTGGAGTAGAGTGAGGAGTCCCACAGCTGGAGTAGAGTGAGGAGTCCCGCAGCTGGAGTAGAGTGAGGAGTCCCGCAGCTGATGCCATCATCAAGGAAGCCCCTAGATAACAGTGCTGAAAATGTAGAATCACGCAGAGAGAAAACACAATAAGTGTCTGGGGCCCAAGACTGTTTAACAGTGTCCCACCAAGCATAAGGGGAATTACGTACTGTATAATTATACTCTTGTGTGTATATACTTTTTTTGAGTTTATAATTGTCCAGGGTAAGAGTGGTTCAGTACAGCAAAGTGAAGAGGGTAATTCAGTGTTAGTGATTAACCTATTATCTAGAGTGGAGGTATCCACTGGTTTACCCAGGAGGATAGACCAACAAGAGTGATGAGGTAAACAAGGCTGCCTGGTCTCAGAACTGTGATCACAGTTATGCATCCCCTAATTCAAGAAATCATGATGACACGTCTGGAGTTTTATGACTCACTCACCGTGAGTTCAATCCCCGCCTGTACCGTGGTTTATTTATGTATCTTCTAATAATACTGAATAGGTTATTATTATTATTATCAGCACCCCTCAATTAACGGACTTATACAGGGAGATGTCTGTTAAAGCATATTAATTAATTTCCCATGATCATAACAGAAAGACAATTCTGATTTAAGAGACTTTTTCTGTTAAATGCAAAATAAATTTACCCAAGAGGACAATTCTAAAATTAACAGATTTTATCAGTTGATTCTTCTTGTTCTAAGGTCCCAGATTTTAATAAATCCAAAATTTATTTAATCATCATGCGTGAAATCAAGGTTTTATTGTATTATTGTATTTAGGGAAAACACTAAACCCACAGAGGGTACACAGAACTTGGGGAATGATAAGTAATCAAGTTCAATATACAGTAGGGGAGGGCAACTCAAATTCCTTGGATCAAGAGCCCTACCTAGGAACCTCCTTTTCCTATCAACTAACAATGGCATTTCCAAATTTTCTTCATAACTTATATTTTTTTTTTATCTCTGGGGTCTGTTATATATCATGTGTTTACCTGGAGAGAGTTTTCCGGGGGTTTATGTTTATGGGAGGGGAAATGTGTAAGAGGGGTGTGAAAATTATTATGAGCAAATCACCTGCAGGAGGCTTACAGGGCATTACCTGAATTATTACCTGCAAGTAATTTGGGTGAGGTAAATGACACTTAGTCACAGCAGGTCACTGAACTGTAACTCCCTCAACTGCCCACTTCTTCACCACTCTCACAAAAAGCAAGACCTAACATTAAATTAATAATTATAATATTAAAACCAGCTACTCTGGTAATTCAAGTTATGTGGACTGTATGTTATTTTGGTTTACTTGCTGGGTACACAAAATTATAACTATTAGTACAATACATATAATACAATAGTGTTATTAGAAAAGAACTTTGTATTACCACTTACCATTCAATTAATGTAGATGAATCACACCACACCTGCCTAACACCTAGATCCTACACTGGTCAGCTAGATCTAAATGCAAAGACTAATGGTGTACTTCCCTGTGAGTGATGTTTGCATCCATGCATAATTCTTGGTCCCGCAAATTTCCTGTCCCAATTCTTGTGCTGGGGACATTAACAAGGGTTCCATGTTAATGTCCGAAACACCCCAATTTGGCCTTGGAAGATGCCGAAATACATTGCACAATTAAATCCGGTACTCACACATTAACTTCAATATAGTGTCCCTCACCCAGAGTCACTACTCGGCTGTTCTGCCTACCCCCTCACTCAAATTTTTTGAAGGGTCCAAATAGCATCACATTTTAATACGTAATTATTATATTATTCAATTTATGTAAAATATTTCCACATTTGAGGCAGTAGACAGTGATAAAGAATATGATATAGTTTACTTGGATTTCAGTAAGGCCTTCGATAGAGTACCTCACAAGAGACTCTTAAGAAAGGTGGCAGCTCATGGTATAGGAGGTAAAGTTCTAGCATGGATAGAGGCATGGCTTACCAATAGAAAGCAGAGAGTTTCCATTAATGGGGTCAAATCTGAATGGGGATTAGTCACTAGTGGCATTCCACAAGGATCAGTTTTAGGCCCATTGTTGTTCATAATTTACATAAATGACCTTGATGAAGGAATTGCAAGTGACATGAGTAAATTTGCTGATGATACAAAAATAGGCCGTATGATTCATTCTGAGGAGGATACCAGTGAACTCCAGGAGGATTTGGACAAATTAATGTCTTGGTCTGAAAAATGGCAGATGAAGTTCAATGTGGACAAGTGTAAGGTACTAGTCCTTGGTAATGAAAATATCCCTCGAATTTATTAACTAGGTGAAGTAGAGCTTGATCATACAGAATGTGAAAAAGACTTGGGAGTCATGGTAAGCAGGAATCTAAAGCCAAGACAACAGTGCCTAAGTGTGCGCAATAAGGCTAACAGATTACTAGGATTTATTTCAAGAAGTATAAGCAACAGAAGTCCGAAAGTTATTTTACAGCTCTATACATCACTAGTGAGACCTCTTTTGGATTATGCAGCTCAGTTTTGGTCTCCTTACTACAGGATGGATATAGATTCATTGGAGAACATACAAGAAGAATGACTAAAATGATTTACAGTATAAGAAATCTCCCGTATGAAGATAGACTTAGAGCGTTGAATCTCCACTCTCTGGAGAAACGTAGAATGAGGGGAGATATCATCGAGGTGTACAAGTGGATGATGGGCATAAACAAAGGAGATATTAATAAAATACTGAGGATATCGAACCAAGTAAGAACCAGAAATAACGGATTTAAATTGGATAAATTTAGATTTAGAAAGGACATAGGCAAGTACTGGTTTTCGAACAGAGTTGTAGATGCGTGGAACAATCTTCCGAGTAGGGTGATAGAGGCTAGGACCTTGGGTGGCTTTAAAAAGAGATTGGACAAATATATGAGTGGGAGGGGCTGGGTATGATTGGTGTCGTGAGTACGGGAATAAATTCTTAGGTAGTGGTGGTTTTGATATGGACGTGCCTTGTATGGGCCAGTAGGCCTTCTGCAGTGTTCCTCCATTCTTATGTTCTTATGTTCTTATGAGAAAATGTATTATTATTATTATTATAATCAAATAGAAGCGCTAAACCACAGGGGCTATACAGCGATGAGAAAATGTAATGTGTCAGGAGAGGAAGGGGGGTAATTGTGAAAGGTGGCATGGAGAAATGAGGACCCACCTCAATCTACACTGTCTGGCATTACTGATTCTTATTCTCATAGTCCCTGTCAAACTAAAAACACACTAAACTTTGGTCCTTCCGGGGTGTAGTTACCATAACTCAGAAACAACAAGTTTTATACCTTTATTATTATTGTTATTATCGGGGAAACTATAAATCCTTTGGGGTTATCTAGTGCATGGACAATGAAAGGGAATAAATTTTGATCCAAGGAAAGCATAGGTGCAGTACCTTCGATCAAGAGCCTCTCACCGGCATTGATGCACCTCCCTTGAGGGGCTGTTCTGCTGTCTTAGTATTATCCAGCATTAGTCTGTATATGGAGTGTTAAATGCATTCTTGCAGTCTATTACCCCTCAATATCAAGGCCCAACACATTATGTTGAACGACCCACGAGAGTAAAGCGCTTCAATAAGTGTCTCGTGCTTAATTTATTTGAACCTTTCGAAGAACTCCACTATGTTTGTAAGACTGGGCTCCTCGTCCATGATAATATTCGTGTGAAAGCGCTAAATTTGTAAAAGTCGGTTCCTACGGAATGGGAGATATGTTAGGCAAGGTTTGTCAGGAAACAGTACGTTTCCTGACGCGGGTCTTAGTCATATGATGACCCACAGCTGAAGCTTTTGGTCATTTGACCGAGGCCTTCCACTGGCTTACCAGTCAACCCCTCTAAAAATTATGGTTATGTTTAAAATCATTAGATTATAATCTAATCAAATAATTATTTGTATAATGGGAGGTAATCAGGCTTGATCTGACGAAGAGGGGTAACTCCATTATAATCATTATTCACGGGGAAGCACTAAACGCACAGGGGCTTATACACCACTTGGAGAATGGGAGATAATAGTGTTTGATCCATGAGAGGGAAAGCTAACTCCAATTCCTTGGATCAAGAGCCCTTAATCGGCCTCGAGGCACCAACCTTGAAAGGAGTTATGATACATGAACCCATAATGGTTTTTCTAGAATAAAGCCCAACCACAGTGTTCAACACTCCCTGACCATCTTCCTTAAGAATTTTTGACATTATCCACGTCAGAGATATTGATTTGTAGTTCAGTGCCTGCAGTCTATCCCCTTGCTGGAAAAATGGCACAACATTAGATATTTCCAGCATTGCAAATTCTTCTTTGTGTGTCAATTAAGTAATTCAATATCCTAGCAATAGGCTTACAATGACTGTCCCTATTCTTTCATAATACATGGACATGTTTTCAGCCACCACTGCTCTAGTTGCGTCCTGCTACAACAGAATCACCACCACCTTGCACAATTTTTTTTTCTAATATGGGGAGAGGTGGGGGTAAAGGGGTGTATAGTGTTTGGCAGGAGACTGAGAAGAAGTGTGTTTGGACTGAAGCAATTCCCAGCAAAATGTTTCCCCCATTATACTACGTATCTTAATATTGCACACGTGTCATATTTCACATTTGTCGGTATTTTATACCAACCTGAAAGCCTTTTCTCACAGGATTCAAACTATTAAAGCTGATGTGTTTTACTAAAGGTTTGGATTGGTTTTCATTTCCTAATAATATTTAACAAATTGAGATGTTTTGGTGCCATAACTTTAGAATTTAGTGGAGCTTTGTAGACTCCACTTTGCCAATTTTATTTATAAAAAAATAGGGTATCACTCTTACTCTTCTGAAGCACTAAGATGAAAAATTAAACATACATTCATAGTAACTTAAATCTACATGCATATTTTGTTTTTACATGAATCCCTATAAAATTTTTGGTAACTCATTTAGATCCTCCAAATTAAAGAATTCAAACGTTAATTTTTTTTATGATGCTATACTCCAGCATATCCAGCTAAGTGATGTGAATATCAATAAAAACAGTCTATTGATTTCCATTATATAACGGGGATCTCCCTCCCAAAAAGCCAATCCTCCTAACTTTCAAGCAACGTAATTGGGAAAATATTCTATGGAAATCGCCTGCCACATTTCGGCGAGTGATTCTTGTATTATATAATAATAATAATAATAATAATAATAATAATAATAATAATAATGTTATTTCTAAAAGTACATGTACAACGTTTAAAGACCATGGATGACATCAATGACATACTACTAGATAGAAAGCCCCTAGTTATACCTGGAGTTTACCTGGAGAGAATTCCAGGGGTCAACGCCCCTGCGGCCCGGTCTGTGACCAGGCCTCATGTTGGACCAGAGCCTGATCAACCAGGCTGTTACTGCTGGCCGCACGCAGTCCAACGTACGAACCACAGCCTGGCTGGTCAGGTACCGACTTTAGGTGCCTGTCCAGTGCCTGCTTGAAGACAGCCAGGGGTTTGTTGGTAATCCCCCTTATGTATGCTGGGAGGCAGTTGAACAA
>WNWK01030445.1:15000-23505 GCA_009830355.1 Cherax destructor
AAATCCGTACGAGTCACAGCTCCCGGGAAATGGAAAGCAATCAGGTGCAATCCAAGGAAGAGTGAAGATATCCCCTCAGCAGCATCAAGGAACCTGCCTTGAGAGGTACCACCCCTGAAGGGTGGGTACTTTATAAAATACAACGCAGTAGTAATGGTGCCCACTTGCTAGCTCGTTACCCCCGCCCACCCGCTCTTAACACATTATAACTACATCAAGCTAAAACAACCTTCTTATCTCTTAACACTTATCAGTTTCTCTGCGCGTTAGTTATCTTTTATTCAGATTATTTACACAAGTTTAGGTTTTTACCACTATTATATATTAACTAATGTGTAAAGTCAATGTAACTAATGTGTAAAGTCAGTGTAACTAATGTGTAAAGTCTAACTAATGTGTGTAAAGTCAGTGTAACTAATGTGTAAAGTCAATGTAACTAATGTGTAAAGTCAGTGTAACTAATGTGTAAAGTCAGTGTAACTAATGTGTAGTCAGTGTAACTAATGTGTAAAGTCAATGTAACTAATGTGTAAAGTCAATGTAACTAATGTGTAAAGTCAGTGTAACTAATGTGTAAAGTCAGTGTAACTAATGTGTAAAGTCAATGTAACTAATGTGTAAAGTCAATGTAACTAATGTGTAGTCAATGTAACTAATGTGTAAAGTCAGTGTAACTAATGTGTAAAGTCAGTGTAACTAATGTGTAGTCAGTGTAACTAATGTGTAAAGTCAATGTAACTAATGTGTAAAGTCAATGTAACTAATGTGTAAAGTCAGTGTAACTAATGTGTAAAGTCAATGTAACTAATGTGTAGTCAGTGTAACTAATGTGTAAAGTCAATGTAACTAATGTGTAAAGTCAGTGTAACTAATGTGTAAAGTCAATGTAACTAATGTGTAAAGTCAGTGTAACTAATGTGTAAAGTCAATGTAACTAATGTGTAGTCAGTGTAACTAATGTGTAAAGTCAATGTAACTAATGTGTAAAGTCAGTGTAACTAATGTGTAAAGTCAATGTAACTAATGTGTAAAGTCAAATACTTTACTTATTTCTGTTGGGATCCTTGTGATACATAAATATTATATACATGAACATATAATTATTTTTAACAATAAAAACAATATAAGATGCATACTATATCAGATGCATGAATATCAAGTTACGTTTCCTGTACTTTATTAGCGGTAACAACAAAAAAGCCATACTAAAATGACTAGATCATTTAAATGAAAATATAGTTACATAAATATATAAGTTATAATTATATTTAATCCCTATTAACAATAAAAAGTAAATATGGATATATCCTGTATTGTACATGATTATCACACGCATATACAAAATCGGATACAGCCACATAAATACGTCGTTGGTATATATATATACATGCCGCTTTATCCTCTAAATTTATAAATATTGCCAATAAAAAGCAATATAAATGAATATATTATACCGAGGTCATATAAATATTTTAAAAATAAAAAAAATCATTCCTCTTTTATTGTTGTATGGCCCCAATGGAAATAAATCACAAAATTTACTGTCATCTTAAGGCTAAATTTCTACATAATGTGTAATATAAAGATTATTGTAAAAATTTAAACAATTGCATGAAACCTAAATACAATTCGAGTTTAGTGTTTTCTTGTGAATAATAAGTTAAGCGCTAAACCCGAAGGGGTCGTGCACCAACAATAATAATAAATTTGTGGGCAAGGCTAGACAATCCTAGCTGCAACGACGAACTGCAGTATGCTTACTGGGCCATTATCGTTTTCATGAGAGAAACGCTAAACCCATAGGTATCTTGGCACCTGCGAATGGGAGGAATCAATAAGATTCGATCCAATGGAGAGGATAGATTCAATTCTTGGATCAAGAGCCCCTCGCCTACATTACTGCACGAAGGGACCCGGACTTTTTCATTCGTGTATCTAATTAATTTTAACACTATCAAATATTAATTAAAGGACGTTACTTGGCACATTGTTATACACATCTAAACTATTAACAAATCTCTTATTACTTATAGCGTTTTAAAATCTAAATTTGTCCATTTTAAAACTATAATTACTAGCTCTCTCTGCGATAGTTTCACCATCATTCCCATATTTAGCCTTTCTCACCCATTCATTGTACGTCATTTATATTATTATTATTTCATAGGAAAGTGCTATAATATAATGTACGTATGTCAATGCTCACCCTCACATGACGCATGCATGCAACTTTGAGGCTAATGCTTGTGCGCCCATCCTCCCGCATGCTGCATAGGAGGCCTTGTACTCCCGCATGACTTGATCATGTAACCTAGGAAGCCTTGAACTACTGCCTCTGACTTCTTCCATGCTGCTTAGTCCTTGTACTCCTGCAACCTACTCAAGCATGATGCAGAGAACTTGTTTTGCCCCTGACTCAAGCATGCTGCCTAGGCCTTGTACTCCTGGCTGAATTACGTATATTGCATGGAGGCCTAGTACTCCCACATGTCACAAATGCCTGGAGGTCTTCTACTCAAAGATTTGAATAACATGCAGTCTCTGAGGTCTTTAAAACTACATCTGATACACTTGCAGCCTAGGAGGCCAGTGCTTGTGTCACTTATATAAAAAACAATATTTCAGCTTGGAGAATGTACAGAGAACCTTCACTGCCTATATAAATTGCCAAGCACCTATATTATTGGGAACTCCTAAAGTTCTTTGAGCTGTAGGCAAGAAAGATGCATTGTAATCTACACCTTGAAAATTCTAAAATGATTGGCCCCAAATCTACAAAGTGAAATTTCTCCCTACAAAAGCAAGAGGCTCGACAAATGGTGCAAAATCCCCCAATGAAAATAAAGCATGTTAAGAGATAACTTGTTGAGTGTCAAGTGAACAAGATTTTTTAACACCCTTCATATATAAGGGAAATTACCAGGAGATACTTATTATATGCCACAGCCCCTCCTGATCGGAGGGGCTGTGGCACCTATAATGGATTGCGTGTGGCAAGCAGTAACAGCCTGAATTATCAGGCTGTCAACTGGGAATGTGACTAAGGGAACCAGTGACTCCTGGAACTGTTTGCTGGTAAATCTTCCCTCACCAAGGTATACATTTCTTAGAGGCCAAAAATTGTGCCCAAACTCTGCTCTTACACATGCAATCTGCAAACCATTCTTGCATGATATACCCAAAGGTATATCATGCAAGAATGATATACCTTTGCCATATGCTTGTGGCAGTCTCACTGCCACAAGCATATGGAACACAATATATTCTTATTCTCATTAACTGTAATCCTCACAACCATTAAATATATTGAATGTGTTAACTGGAAGACAATTTCGGGAGTCACCACCCCAACTGCCTGGTCCAAGACCAGAGCTCGCTTAGGGAATGGAAAGCAATCAGATTCAAAGGATGGGGAGTGTAGCTCCAATTTCCTGGATCAAGATCCTTTCACCTGCATCCAGACACCTCCCGTGAATTGTGATATGCATGCAGATAAGAATGTTATATGGTGTTGTTTAGTCACAGCATTACTATATGTATGTGTGCCCTTTGTTATAAGCCTGTCTATCTTCACTATGTATCTTTTTTTTTTTTTGCTCTCATTTTCACTAGGATCATTTTTATTATATTCAGGTAAGCACTAAACCCATATGGCTCCTTCATGCCAAGAATACAGGAGTAAACAAAAACCCTGGAACTCTCTCCAGGTAAACTCCAGGTAAGGGCAAAGGAAAGGAGGGAGTCTGCTGCAAATTAGTGACAGTCAAGAAATTCATTACATGATTTGTCAAGATATGTTGATAGTCCAAACATTTAACTGTCAGTGTGTGCTGATAGTCCAATCCTTTAATTGACTGTCCCATTTTTGAGAAAGTATTTTGATTACTCCATGGCATGCATACTCTATACACCTCTTTGGGAGTCCCTCTTTTAAGGGTGGAACTCTAAAAGAAGGAGACAGAGTAAGCATGCCAGGGAACTGAAGGATGAAGTGACAATTTTCTCTAAAGAATGGGACAATCAGTCAAAAGATATCAGACTATTAACATAACCTAAATTCAGGAAAAGCAGCACTGGTCAACCCTCCATGACATGACCATGTGTGAGTGGTGTGACCAATCCACAAGCACAACTAAGATTTGATGAAAAACTCTATAGTCACTAATGCAGACCAACACTGTCAAAACAATTACACAAGAGTCAAGCTACAACAGCACTGAGAAATCCACATCTTTATGTCCCTGTATCTTATTTAGGTTGTCATATTTTGTATGGCATGGTCATATCTCCTCTTGAGAGAGAGAGAGAGAGAGCTTGATTTATACTATAGTGAGTTGACAAATAAAACTTTCTATAACATAATACATCTGTACATTTAATAAGCAAAATAATAATTTTTAAGTCAGGAAAATGTGCACAAGAAGTTTCATCACAAATCAACAGCAGCAGTACAAGCAGGACATTTGATCCTAGCCTGCTGGCATTGTCTGACTTAAAATACACAAACAATGTATTCGCCGTCACACCTTAGTCCCCAGCTCTGAGCTGTTGGCCTTAAGCCACTCACTCATTGTTTGGTCAATAGTAAGTTTGACTACAGTAATATGATATTACAGTACATACTGTAATTGTACTCTGTATAATACGATGAAATATCAACTAGTAATTGAAATTACGTTCGCAAATATAGCAGCAGTCTACTGTAATAAAAATAACAAATACACTGCTGTACATCAATAATTACTAATGACTTGTTTTAATTAAAACTAGTTTTCATTTAGTAAGATAAATGTAACATAACCCAACCTATTAGTGTGTGATGAACAAGCCATAATTATTATTATTATAATCAAAGAAAGCGCTAAACCGACAAGGGTCATACAGCGCTGCAGGGTAGAAACAAGCCATAAGCCCAATGACTCTCCACAGTTCAATACATTTACTGATAACTTCTTAGGCACAACAGTCACCAACACCTTTATTCAATAATTACATACTCTTGATTCTATGCTATCCTTGCACTTCAAAGGGGTTGCCTTGTTACTGGTGATGGGCTCTTGAGCTAAGGAAATGGTGCTATTTTTACCTTCCTCATATCAAACTTGATTATCTCCCATTCCTCAGGTGCTGTTATAACCCACACTGATTTAGCGCTTCCCATGTATAAAATAAGTTGTCGTCCTACTTCAAATAATTCCATTTCAGCAAGAACAAAAAAGAAGTGTGGTAAGAATGCTTCACAGTAATGCTGAGTAAATGTAGGAAAATTGGTGTGGGCGACTGAATATGTATATCTCTCAGCCACATTCTTCCCCAAGCATTTCTACACTTCACCCTCTCCACCAATCTGCCCAGGTAGATAGACACTTAGTTCAAAGCAACCAGAATTATAAACAGGGTTTCACTCTGGATAGAGTTTTATCAAGTCATCTTTAACATGACTTTATAAAGTTCAACCCAGAGCAAAGTCTATAATACAATTTTGTTCTGCACCAAGTGTCAGTTTGCCATACATGATTGTAATACAGTGGACCCTCGGTTAACGAAAAAAATTCATTGCAGAAGCCTGCTCAAGTGCCATTACCGAACGAATTTACGTCCTTAAGAAATAATGTCATGTAGGTTAGTCTATTTCAGACCCCCAAAACTACACTTCCACAAGAACTTACAAAATTATACTTACATAATTGCACGATTTCCGGGGTATTCGTTAACCGAGGGTCCACTGTACCTGCCAATCCACTTATCAATCTGCCCTGTAATGTAAACTATTTTCTTATCTCCCAACATGCATGATATGATTACAATACAAGCAATGCACTGATAATGCAGAGCCCCCTTTACCCACATCATTCTCAACACAAAATAAAAATTAGATACACAAGAGGTCTAATAAGCTCTAATCAGGTTTCAGACTGGGAATCAGGTTTTCATTTTTTCATACTAACCCACTTCTTTTTGCATCATGCTAAAAATATACAGTATCATATATGTATTGCCGGCACTCTGAAGGAGGGGTGTTAATGTTGCAGTTTTATAACTGTAGTGTAAAGCACCCTTCTGGCAAGACAGTGATGGAGTGAATGATGATGAAAGTTTTTCTTTTTCGGGCCACCCTGCCTTGGTGGGAGTCGGCCGATGTGTTAATAAAAAATAAAAAAATATGTATTACCAGAAAATAAAACTATTTAATCCTCAGGAAATAAGATATTTTCATATATTTAATAATTGGCAGAATGACACCTGAATTCTCCATAACATTAGTTACATGTTGTGTGTTCACTCATTCAATGTATGTAGTATGTGATGAAGCTTCTGTAGCCAATATGGGTGATGCTGTTGGATATGTACAGAGCTTTTTTTCTATTCATAGGAAAATGTTAAATCTGTAGGGATCAAACAGCACCTGGAAAATGGCAGTAATCAGGTTTGATCAATGGAAGGCTAGGGTAGCTCCAATTTTCTGGATCAAGAGCCCTTCACTAGCATCAAAGCACTCCTCTCCCCAAGAAAGGGGTGATACAGTACAGATAAAACAGTCAGTGATGTCATCACCTACCATGACACCCCCAGCCATAACTTACCTAGAATTACATTATAATTATTATTAATTTGAAATGCTAAACTTGTGTGGATCATTTGGCACAACTTACCTTCACACATTTTACTACTTATAATTAAAATAATAATGATAATAATAACAGACCTAGGTAGTAGGGTGGTAGACAGCAACTGCCCAGGGAGGTACTACTGTCCTGCCAAGTGAGTGTAAAACGAAAGCCTGTAATTGTTTTACATGATGGTAGGATTACTGGTGTCTTTTTTCTGTGTCATTAACATGCAAGATTTCAGGTACGTCTTGTTACTAATCATCAGTGGTACCGTTAGATGGTCCAAACGCCTTATGTAAGTTTATTTTTAACCTTAAACTTCAACTGATTACTTGTGGGCAGTCTGAGTTTTTCCCCTAAGAAACATGTAAAAGTAGATATACGTACGTCGTAGCACCTGCCTGATATTCTCAATAAAGATGTAAACGAGATCTACGTTGAGGCTAGAAGCAAACATGGATCTATGTTTGGACAGTTTAAGGTTAAATAATAATAATAATAATAATAATAATAATTTTTATTTCAATGCATGTTACAAGTGTACAATGTTATTGGTAGTTACAATTATAAAACAATTATAAAACTGTAATGCAAGGAGAGCCACTGGCATGCCATGGCATTAGGGGCAGTTTATTCTAGAGACTTATTCACTAATGCTTTCGTAAGTGTGTTTTTGGGGGTCTAAAAGGACTAGTCTATTTTACATCATTCCTTATGGGGATAAATTTGTTTGGAAATGGCAAATGAACAGCATTCTGGAACGAAAAAATATAGTTAACCGAGGTACCACTGTACTTACACTTAGGTCACACTACGCATGCATGTACAAGCATATACAGTGGTACCTCGACTTACGATGCTATCATCTTACGTTATATTCGATAACCGATACTTATAACGTAAGAAATTTGAATGCGACATCCGATGATTGATTCGTCTTACGACTTTCGCACGGACCTGTCCGCTGGCGCCAGCTGAGCGCGCACTCCAGGGAGCGTCAGTGCTATTGTTTACAAGCGAGAGCGACCACCCACCCACACCCACGCATTCATACCAGTATATTGTCATTATTCCACTGTTTTTAGTGCTTGCAACTGCTAAATAAGCTACCATGGGTCCAAGGAAAGATCCTAGTGCTAAGCCTGTGGCAAAGAGGAACAGAAATATATGTACGATAGAAGTGAAGAAGGAGATAATAGAAAAATATGAAAGTGGAGTGCGTATCAGTGAGCTGGCCAGGCTGTATGGTAAACCCTATTCTACCATCGCTACCATTGTGATAAGAAATATCAAGTAAAATCAAGGAAGCTGTTGTTGCAAAGGTGCATCTGTGATCACAAAACACAGACCACAAGTGCTGGAAAATGTGGAAAGGTTGTTGTTGGTGTGGATCAACGAGAAACAGTTAGCAGGAGATACTGTTTCGGAGGGAATAATATGTGAAAAAGCAAGGCAGTTGCATGATCTCCTTAAGAAAATGCCTGCAACGAGGAAGTGAGCGATTTAAAGCCAGCAGAGGCTGGTTTCAAAATTTAAGAAGCGACTGGCATACATAGTGTTGTGAGGCATGGTGAGGGAGCCAGTTGTGACAAAAGTGCGGCTGAAAATATGTGCCTGAATTCCAGGAGTATCTAGAGGCTGAACAATTCCTCCCCAACAATTATTTAATTGTGATGAAACAGGCCTGTTCTGGAAGAAAATGCCCAACAGGACCTACATTACTCAGGAGGAAAAGGCACAGCAAGGACATAAGCCTATGAAAGACAGGCTAACTTTGATGCTTTGTGCCAATGCCAGTGGTGATTGCAAAGTGAAGCCTTTACTAGTGTTCTTTTAAATCCCCAAGGGTTTTGGGAGATGCGGTGTCAGCAAGTCTAACTTTTTGTGATGGGGG
>WNWK01030446.1:0-23505 GCA_009830355.1 Cherax destructor
GAAAGGGGTAAGGCAGCTGGGATTGATGGGATAAAGATAGAAATGTTAAAAGCAGGTGGGGATATAGTTTTGGAGTGGTTAGTGCTATTATTTAATTAATGTATGGAAGAGGGTAAGGTACCTAGGGATTGGCAGAGGGGCGTGTATTGTTCCTTTGTATAAACAAAGGGGATAAAAGAGAGTGCAAAAATTATGGGGGAATAAGTCTGTTGAGTGTACCTGGTAAAGTGTATGGTAGAGTTATTATTGAAAGAATTAAGAGTAAGACAGAAAGCAGGATAGCAGATGAACAAGGGGGCTTTAGGAAAGGTAGGGGGGGTAGACCAAGTGTTTACATGAAACATATAGGTGAACAGTATTTGGATAAGGGTAAAGAGGTTTTGTGGCATTTATGGATTTGGAAAAGGCATGATAGGGTGGATAGGGGTAATGTGGCAGATGTTGCAGGTGTATGGAATAGGAGGTGGTTACTGAAAGCAGTGAAGAGTTTTTATGAGGATAGTGAGGCTCAAGTTAGAGTGTGTAGGAGGAAAGGGAACTATTTCCCAGTAAAAGTGGGCCTTAGACAAGGATGTGTGATGTCACCGTGGTTGTTCAATATATTTATAGATGGGGTTGTAAGAGAAGTGAATGCGAGGATCTTGGCAAGAGGTGTGGGGTTAAAAGATAAAAATTAAATACAAAGTGGAGTTGTCACAGTTGCTTTTTGCTGATGACACTGTGCTTTTGGGAGATTCTGAAGGGGAAGTTGCAGAGGTTGGTGGATGAATTTGGTAGGGTGTGAAAAAGAAGAAAATTGAAAGTGAATATAGGAAAGAGTAAGGTGATGAGGATAACAAAAAAATTAGGTGACGAAAGATTGGATATCAGATTGGAGGGAGTATGGGGAGGTGAATGTATTCAGATATTTGGGAGTGGACATGTCAGCAGATGGGTCTATGAAGGATGAGGTGAATCATAGAATTGATGGGGGAAAAAGGGTGAGTGGAGCACTTCGAGTCTGTGGAGACAAAAACTTTGTCCATGAAGTAAAAGAGGGAATGTAGAGTATAGTTATACCAACACTCTTATATGGGTGTAAGCATGGTGATGAATGTTGCAACGAGGAAAAGGCTGGAGGCAGTGGAGATGTCATGTCTGAGGTCAATGTGTGGTGTGAATATAATGCAGAAAATTCGGAGTTTAGAAATTAGGAGGAGGTGCAGGATTACCAAAACTATTATCCAGAGAGCTGAGGAGGGTTGTTGAGGTGGTTCGACATGTAGAGAGAATGGAACGAGACAGAATAACTTCGAGAGTGTATAAATCTGTAGTGGGGGGAAGGCGGGGTAGGGGTCGGCCTAGGAAAGGGTGGAGGGAAGGGGTAAAGGAAGTTTTGTGTGCGAGGGGCTTGGACTTCCAGCAAGCATGTGTGAGCGTATTTGATAGAGGAATGGAGACAAATGGTTTTTAATACTTGACGTGCTGTTGGAGTGTGAGCAAAGTAACATTTATGAAGGGATTCGGGGAAACCGGCAGGCCGGACTTGAGTCCTGGAGATGGGAAGTACAGTGTCTGCACTCTGAAGGAGGGTGTTAATTAATGTTGCATTTTTATAACTGTAGTGTAAAGCACTCCTCTGGGCAAGACGTGATTGAGTGAATGATGATGAAAGTTTTTTTTTCGGGCCACCCTGCCTTGGTGGGAATCGGCCGATGTGTTAATAATAATAAAAAATATATATATATATTATATATACCTATATGATTATTATTTTTATTATTGTAGTAATGAAGTGTTAAAATCCTGTCATTTGAGTATTCTCGACTGTGTTTGAGATGATGGTTTGAATGTATTCAGCTGAGTGTTTGTGGAATGTCTAAAGCTACTCACCTGTGAGTAAGTGAATGTCTAAAGCTACTCACCTGTGAGTAAGTGAATGTCTAAAGCTACATACCTTCGCTTCGAATACAGGACAGGAGTTGTGCATGAGTCAAATAACTTGTGACACAACTAAAACACGTTGCATTGCTTTTGCACAGCTTATCTGCAAGAAAACCACATTTTATTGTTGCACATGTTGTGATAAAAGGATAATGTGCACATAATGTGCACCATACAGTGTTAACAATAACTTTCTCATTGTACAGAATTTTATTTACACCTCAGAACATCAGTTTTCCATTACTTCTGCTGCCATGGCTAAAATTACTGCTAATTTTACTTTCCAATTTTCTAACGTTTTCCCAGTTGCTGCTTCTACTGTTGCCTCTACTTTTGCAACTATTATTTATTTTAATTCTGCAGCTACTAATTCTGCAACAACAACTATTACTCTGTTTTCTACAACTATTAATACTAATAATAGTTGAAATTGTGACACCTGAAGATTAAGCCAATATTTTATTTGACATTTCATTCAAGACCGAGATTAATCACTTCCACAGAAAATATGTAAAATATCTTAAATATTCTCTCCAATTAGTTGGAGAAGAAACATGGAAGTGGGATATCATACCACGTAAAAAACCCTTTTGTGGGACCTTTTATGTGAAAGTTAACTAGCAGGAGGTTACCTAGTAGATGTGCTTACTAATCTGAAAACCACTTGATAATACTCGATAATATTAAGTATCCTGACGATGGCTGCTTCAAGACACTTTTTTCTAACATTTTCATTCTCTCTTAAAATTAATTTGGAATTATTCCATTATATGAGGTGTGAGTTTCATAGTGTATGACACTGGTATTGCTTGTGAAAGGTATTATTGCATATTTGATCTCATGAAGTCTTATATCAAAGCTATGTGCAGTCTGACACATGTAATGAGTGTGGCACCATGTGTTGTAGGCACCTCCGTCCTTGCTGGTTATTACACGAAATTACTACGATGTTCATGTTCAACTTGCTGACAGTGTCAGACATCTATTTGACCAGTGGGAAGAATGATGCCTCTATCAACCTTAGTGTTTTACTTTGTGCATGACGTAATGTGTTGTGCTTTAATGAAATGATGTTAGAATTTGAAGTTATACTAATTTATAGAAAATATGTGAGTATGATGTATTTGATCTTCCATAACGATGATGCCAGAATGAAATTCAACACACTGAGGCTTCTCACTACAAACCTACAAAGCTGTTTTCAAGAGCACTAAAAAAATTATCTTATTTTTGCGACATCATTTTCACTAATCTCTACTCCAATTCATTTTTACTGGAGCCAAAACAAAACACAGTACATATATTAAAGTCCAGGTGGAAACACCAATGGTGATACACATCATTCATCCCACAGGTTAATAAAGCATTCAAATTACACTTAATCTCTGGAAGACCTTTATAGACATTGTTTAAAAACTTGCGTCATAATTAACCACAATGCCTCGACAACCACTAAACATTTCCTAACATTGCTGGCGTCTTAACTACCCTTCCCGGGGTGCAACAACCACTAAACATTTCCTAACATTGCTGGCGTCTTAACTACCCTTCCCGGGGTGCAACAAGTATTACATAGATGAAACTTTGTTGATTTAATGTCAAACTTCAAGAATAAAATTACACATTCAAGTTTCATAAGACAAACAACGCTAGTGTCATATACACAGACAAAACTGAATACTTTTTAGCTTGGGACAAAGACAAAGTTATCTTAATAGGGACGCCAGGATTACCAGTAAGGAACGGGAGTCACCAGTCATTACGTTATATAACAAAACTCGATGAGACTCAAAATATTTATAGACGAGCAAAATTTCATAGTAGACACAGAGGAGGTAACTTTCTGACCCAAGGCCTCGCCAAAACAATGTCTCCTATACCAGACCTTCCACTACCTTGTCTCTACTTGTCATAACATGATATTTCTCTTTTCTTAACCTGACCTGACCTCCCACTTCCATCTTCGCTGCATTTGACGTGGTTTTTCCCCCCCAGTTAATATTTGAAGAACTCCCCACTTAAGTATCTTTTCTGCTTGTAAGTAACAAGTAATTCCTTCACCTTTGCCAGGATGTGTATTTAAGGTGAAGTTTTTATTTCTGTAGATATGATAAATCAATCTATAACAAAAATGTCGACTATAATAAATTTTGTTGTGTGACTTTTATTTATTCCGGCGAGACGGCATGTTGTATCAATCATTATACAATAGCTGCAGCTGATAATGATGATCCTGTAAAAGATCATGCACCTAATATCCTCTTGCATAGATGTTACTAATGCGTCTACTGCAGCAGAAAGTGTTATTAATTTTTTTTACTGCAACTGTATTTCTAATGATACTAATGCAGCAGCAAATGCTATTAATGATCCTACTGCAGCAGCTACTGTTACTAACGCTCCACCTGTAGCATCTAATGCTACTAACGTTACTGCTAAAACATTGAGTGCTACTGATGATAATCCAACAACAAACAGTGTTTGTAATGATACTACAATAGCAAACAATGCCACTACTCACACTACAGCTGCTGCATGTTCGGTTAATAGCACTACTGCTGCAGCTAGTGGTATCATTATTGCAGCAGCTACTACTACTGCTGCAGGTAGTGCAACTAACGACTGTTGCAACAGAGAGTGCTGCAAATAACCCCATTGCATAATCTAGTACTATTAATGATACTACAGCACCTAGTTGTACTAATGATACAAATATCACTTTGGAGATAGTCGTACTAATGCTACTACTGCACGAACTATTCCACTAATGGAACTACTGGAGGAGCTACTTTTACTGTTGATATAATTACTATTCATATAACTGAAATAGTACTACTTATGATACTATTGTAAAAACTAGTGCTACTATTGATACAACTGCAGTAATTACTATGACATAAGTTAGTGCTACTGAAGATTGTCCTGCAGCTACTAGTACTACTACTACTATTGCACCAACAAGTGCTGCTAGTTGTTGTTGTTAATAATAGTGCAGCTAAAAAGTACTATTGTAATGATTCAACAACTTCTACAGCAATGTTTGCTTCAGTTACTTTTACTAGGAATTTTTACATAAACCAAGATGAATATCATTACTGTTACTAACAATAATAGTTGCTGGTAATTATGTACCAACAATTACTACTTTAGGTACTATGGCTGTTTATATTACTGCATCTAATATTACTTTGCCTCTACTGTACCTCTAATGCATTTCTTGTGTGCTGCCTCGGGAAATTTGAGTTGTAATAGCCAGCAACACTGCAGCTGCCAGAAACACAACTACAGGGCCCTTCATGTTGCTGAGGAAGACACAGAGAAACACTGGTTAGATTAATAAAGGTTGGAACATGAGACATTTGAAAAGTGATGTTAGCAACACTCACCTTGTACTCACCTATTTGTACTCACCTATTTGTGGTTGCAGGGGTCAAGTCATAGCTCCTGGCCCCGCCTTTTCCTGATTGCTACTATGTCCTCTCTCTCCCTGCTCCATGAGCTTTATCAAACCTCGTCTTAAAACTATGTATGGTTCCTGCCTCCACTATGTTACTTTCTAGGCTATTCCACTTCTTGACAACTCTATGACTGAAGAAATACTTCCTAACATCCCTTTGACTCATAGGAGTCTTCAACTTGTGACCAATTGTTTTTGTGTCCCCTCTCTCCAACATCTTGTTTCTGTCCACCTTATCTATTCCTTGCAATATTTTATATGTCGTTATCATGTCTCTCCTAACCCTCCTGTCCTCTAGTGTCGTCAGGCCGATTTCCCTTAACCTTTCTTCGTAGGACAATCCTAGCTCTCGGACTAGTCTTGTTGCAAAGCTTTGCACTTTCTCTAATTTACCGACGTCCTTGACCAGGTGTGGGTTCCAAACTGGTGCTGCATACTCAAGTATGGGCCTGACGTATATGGTGTACAGAGTCTTGAACGATTCCTTAGTGAGGTATTGGAACGCTATTCTTAGGTTTGCCAGCCACCCGTATGCTGCAGCAGTTATCTGATTGATGTGTGCCTCAGGAGATGTGCTCGGTGTTATACTCACCCCAAGATCTTTTTCCTTGAGTGAGGTTTGCAGTCTTTGGCCACCTAGATTATACTCTGTCTGCGGTCTTCTTTACCCTTTCCTATCTTCATGACTTTACATTTGAGGGTTAAATTCAAGGAGCCATTTACTGGACCAGGCTTGTAGCCTGTCCAGGTTTTTGTAGTCCTACCTGATCCTCGACTGATTTAATTCTCATTAACTTCACATCATCTGCAAACAGGGACAATTCTGAGTCTATCCCTTCCGTTATGTCATTCACATATACCAATAACATTACAGGTCCTAGAACTGACCCTTGTGGAACCCCACTCGTCACAGGTGCCCACTCTGACACCTCGTCACGTACCATGACTCGTTGTTGCCTCCCTGTCAGATATTCTCTGATCCATTGCAGTGCCTTTCCTGTTACGTGTGCCTGATCCTCTAACTTTTGCATTAACCTCTTGTGAGGAACTGTGTCGAACGCCTTCTTGCAGTTTAAGAAAATGCAGTCCCATCCACCCCTCTCTCGTGTCTTCTGTTACCTTGTCATAAAACCCAGTAGGTTTGTGACACAGGATTGTCCTTCCTGAAACCGTGCTGGTTGTCGTTTATAAGCTTGTGTCTTTCTAGGTGCTCCACCACTCTCCTTCTGATGATCTCCATGACTTTGCATACTATATACGTCAGTGACACAGGTCTGTAGTTTAATGCCTCGTGTCTGTCTCCTTTTTAAAAATTGGGTGAGTGTGTGGTTATGTGTGTGTGTGTACTCACCTAATTGTGGTTGCAGGTCGAGACTCAGCTCCTGGCCCTGTGTGTTTATGTGTATGTGTGTGTGTGTTTATATATGTGTAGTTTTCTAGCCTTTTAAGTAGTACTTGAACATTACATGGCGCCAACTACATCGTCAAACAATTGACAACATAGATGAAGAATGGACATGTACCCAGCACGATACATGAAGTACAGAACGTTCTTAAAGCAACGGGTACATGAAATGCATGAAAATTTGTCAATTGTAAGAATATAATGTGTTCGTAATTCAGAGGAGTGCTAAAGATGTGAACTACAGTCTGGAAGACTTTAAGATTACTAGCTGGTTACTGAGGCCACTGCAGCACAATAATTACCAGTGATCTCACATCCGCTAAAAACTGGACATGTTTACCTGGAGTTTACCTGGAGAGAGTTCCAGGGGTCAACGCCCCAGCGGCCCGGTCTGTGACCAGGCCTCATGTTGGATCAGAGCCTGATCAACCAGGCTGTTACTGCTGGCCGCACGCAGTCCAACGTACGAACCACAGCCTGGCTGGTCAGGCACCGACTTTAGGTGCCTGTCCAGTGCCTGCTGAAGACAGCCAGGGTCTATTGGTAATCCTCCTTATGTATGCTGGGAGGCAGTTGAACAGTCTTGGGCCCCTGATACTTATTGTGTTGTCTCTCAACGTGCTAGTGGCACCCCTACTTTTCATTGGGGGGATGTTACATCGTCTGCCGAGTCTTTTGCTTTCGTAGGGAGTGACACTCGTGTGGAAGTTTGGTACTAATCCCTCTAGGATTTTCCAAGTGTATATAATAATGTATCTCTCCCGCCTGCATTCCAGGGAGTACAGGTTTAGGAACTTCAAGCGTTCCCAGTAATTGAGGTGGTTTATTTTAGTTATGCGTGCCATGAAGGTTCTCTGTACATTTTCTAGTTCAGCAATTTCACCTGCCTTGAAAGGTGCAGTTAGTGTGCAGCAATATTCCAGCCTAGATAGAACAAGCGACCTGAAAAGTGTCAATTGGGCTTTGCATCCCTGGTTTTGAAGGTTCTCATTATCCATCCTGTCATTTTCTGGCAGATGCGATTGCTACAGTGTTATGGTCCTTGAAGGTGAGATCCTCTGTCATGATCACTCCTAGGTCTTTGATATTAGTTTTTCGCTCTATTGTGTGGTTGGAATTTGTTTTATACTCCGATGAGATTTTAATTTCCTCACGTTTTCCATATCGGAGTAATTAAAATTTCTCATCATTGAACTTCATATTGTTTTCTGCAGCCCATTTAAAGATTTAGTTGATGTCTGCTTGGAGTCTTGCAGTGTGTTCAATGGTGGACACTGTCATGCAGATTCTGGTGTCATCTGCAAAGGAAGACACGGTACTGTGGCTGATATCCCTGTCTATGTCCAATATAAGGATGAGGAACAGGATGGGAGCGAGTACTGTGCCTTGTGGAACAGAGCTTTTCACCGTAGCCGCCTCAGACTGTTGACTACTACTCTTTGTGTTCTACTTGTTAAGAAATTATAGATCCATCTACCAACTTTTCCTGTTATTCCTTTATCACGCAGTTTGTGCTATTACACCATGGTCACACTTGTCAAAGGCTTTTGTTAAGTCTGTTTGTCTTCTAGAGAATTTGTTTCAATTCTTTTTTTTTGTTAATTTTGGATTTTTTTTCGTAAATATTTCTTCCATGTTTGTGGCAACAGGATTTTCACTCATAAGAACA
The DNA here is from genome assembly GCA_009830355.1 of Cherax destructor. Lineage (NCBI taxonomy): Eukaryota > Metazoa > Arthropoda > Malacostraca > Decapoda > Parastacidae > Cherax > Cherax destructor. The sequence goes on from WNWK01030446.1 coordinate 8,455, forward strand.
TAAGAACATAAGAAAGGAGGAACACTGCAGCAGGCCTGTTGGCCCATACTAGGCAGGTCCTTCACAATCCATCCCACTAACAGAATATTTGCTCAACCCAATTTTCAAAGCTACCCAAGAAATAAGCTTTGACAATTCTACCCACTCATGCGCGAGTCCCACTCAAATCCAACCCCTCTCACTCATGAATTTATCCAACCTAAATTTGAAACTACCCAAGGTCCTAGCTTCAATAACCCTACTAGGCAGACTGTTCCACTCATCAACTACCCTATTTCCAAACCAATACTTTCCTATATCCTTTCTAAATCTAAACTTATCTAACTTGAATCCATTGCGGGTTCTCTCTTGGAGAGATATCCTCAAGACCTTATTTATATCCCTTTGTTAATACCCATTTTCCACTTGTATACCTCGATCATGTCTCCCCTCATTCTACGTCTTACAAGTGAATGTAATTTTAGGGTCTTCAATCTTTCTTCGTAAGGAAGATTTCTAATGCTATGTATTAATTTAGTCATTCTACGCTGAATGTTTTCTAACAATTTATGTCCATTCTGTAATATGGAGACCAGAACTGAGCTGCGTAATCTAGGTGAGGCCTTACTAATGATGTATAAAGCTGTAATATAACCTCTGGACTTCTGTTGCTAACACTTCTTCATATAAATCCCAGTAATCTATTTGCCTTATTACGTACGCTTAGGCATTGCTGTCTTGGTTTAAGGTTGCTGCTTACCATCACCCCCAAGTCCTTCTCGCAATCTGTATGGCTAAGTTCTACGTTATTTAACTTATAAGTGCTTGGGTTATGGACACTCCCGAGCTTCAGAACCTTGCATTTATCTACATTGAACTGCATCTGCCACTTTTCTGACCACGAATTAAGTTTGTCTAAATCTTCCTGAAGTTCTATGACATCTATGTTTGAATCAATTATCCTACCTATCTTCGTGTCGTCGGCGAATTTGCTCATATCACTAGTAATTCCCTCATCAAGGTCATTGATATATATTATAAATAACAATGGGCCTAAGACTGATCCCTGTGGAACACCACTTGTTACAAGTCCCCATTCGGATTTAACCCCATTTATGCACACTCTCTGCTTCCTATTGGTGAGCCATGACTCGATCCATGACAGCACTTTTCCCCCAATGCCATGAGCTGCCACTTTCTTTAACAGTCTCTGGTGCGGTACTCTATCAAAAGCCTTACTAAAGTCTAAATAAACAATATCGAATTCTTTATCGTGATCAACAGCCTCAAAAGCTTTACTGAAGAAGGTTAATAAATTAGATAGGCAGGAACGGCCCTCGTGAATCCATGCTGGGTATCATTAATCAAATTATGGTTATCTAGATGGCTTCTAATAATATCAGCTATAATTGACTCTAGTAATTTGCCTACAATTGAGGTCAGGCTTATTGGGCGTAGTTTGACGGTAGTGACTTGTCCCTGCTTTAAAAATAGGAATTACATTAGCCATCTTCCACATATCAGACACTACACCTGTTTGAAGAGATAAATTAAAAATGTTAGATATTGGTTCACAGAGTTCCATTTGCATTCCTTAAGAACCCTTGCAAAAGCTCATCAGGACCCGGCGATTTATTTTGTTTCAGTCGGTCCAGCTGTTTCATAATCATTTCGCTAGTGACTGTGATATTACATAATTTATCTTCTTCTGGGTCTCTGTAAAAATTAATTACTGGGATATTATTAATGTCTTCCTGTGTGAAAACCGAGAGAAAATAATTATTAAAAATAGAGCACATATCATTCTCCTTGTCAGTAAGATGCCCAAAGTTATTTTTAAGGGGACCTATCTTATCCCTAACTTTTGTTCTATAAACCTGGAAAAACCTTTTTGGGTTAGTTTTTGAATCCTAGCAACTTTAATTTCATAGTCCCGTTTAGATTTTCTTATTCCTTTTAACGTCCCTCTTAATGTCAGTATACTGATTTATAAGATGACCCTCACCTCTTTTATGCGCCTATAAATTCCTTTCTTCTGCCCTAAAAGATATTTGAGCCTATTATTCATCCATTTTGGGTCATTTCTACTTGATCTAATTTCTTTATACGGGATAAATGTTCTTTGGGCAGCCTGTATAGTGTCAAGAAAACTGTCATATTGATACCTCTCTTCTTCACCCCAGTCCACAGTTGATAAGTGTTCTCTAAGTCCATTATAATCTGCTAAGCGAAAATCTGGGACCATTACTGAATTATCCCTACTATCATACATCCATTCAATGCTAAAGGTAATTGACTTGTGGTCGCTTGAGCCGAGTTCCTCTGTAATTTCTAAATTATTAACAAGGGTTTCCTTGCTTGCCAGAACCAAGTCAAGTAGGTTATTTCCCCTTGTAGGTTCTGTTACAAACTGCTTCAAAAAGCAATCCTGAACTACTTCTAAAAGTCGTTAGATTCTAAATTCCCTGTCATGAAATTCCAATCAATCTGACTAAAGTTAAGTCCCCTAAATTACTACGTTATCGTGTCTTGTGGCCTTAACAATTTCCTCCCAAAGTAGTCTCCCTTGTTCCCTATCTAAGTTTGGAGGACGGTAAATCACGCCTAAAATCAATTTTCACACCCCTCTGAAAATTCTATCCAGACAGACTCTGTATGTGTTAATTCAGACTTTATACCCGTTTTTATGCAACAATTTAAATGATCACGGACATGAGTGCCACCCCACCCCCTTTCCCGATACTTCTGTCTACTTGGAACAATTTAAAACCCTGAATGTGACATTCGGCAGGCAAGTCCGATTTTCATATTAAACCATGTCTCAGTTATTGCAAAACATCAATATTACCCGTACTTGCAACTAATCTCAACTCGTCCATCTTATTCTAGCACTACGACTATTGGTGTAATATATATTTGAGACCCTCCTTTCTCTTTACCCTTCCTGCTCATCTCTGTTTTTCCACTATACCTATTACTGTCCTTGTCATCTAGTGTCACTAGCTTTCCACTATCCACCTTATTCTGCCTATTACTAGTTCTCCTACAACTATAATATTACTACACTGGGACTTCTCTGTTTCCCCCAAACCCATACCACCTAACTATTTCTAGTTTAAAGCCCTAACAGCTCCCTCCACTGCAGTTGCCAGTGCCCCCACCCCAGACCTGGATAAGTGAACCCCATCCCTGGCATACATGTCATTTCTGCCATAGAAGAGGTCCCAGTTATCAATGAATGTTACTGAATTTTCCTTACAGTATTTGTCCAGCCAGCAATTGACACCAATTGCCCTGGACAGCCATTCATTTCCAACTCCTCTCCTTGGCAAAATACCACATATGACAGGGTTCCCACCCTTCTTCCTAATTATGTCTATTGCTGACCTAAACCTGCTAGTCAGGTCCTCACTCCACGTCTGCCAACATCGTTGCCTCCAGCACTGAGACAGATAATAGATTGCTCCATTACCCTCATGATGTCGTCCAGACGGCTAACAATATCCTCCATCCCAGCCCCAGGAAAGCAAACCCTCTGTCTCCTACTCCTATCAATCAAACAGAAAGCCCTATCCATGTACCTAACCTGACTGTCCCAACAACAACAATGTTTTTACCTTCCTTTGTGTCTTTCGTCGTGGCGCCCCAGAAGTCGACTCACATTCATCGGGTAGCACGGAGAATGGGTTCGATGTTTCCACAACATTCTCCTGGGTCTTCGTTGTTTCTACCTCTCCACCCGTCCTCTTGAGCCTTAACTTTGTCCCTGCGTTTTAGCCACTGTCCAGGTTCCTTTCCTGGCTTGAGGATTCTCAACAGGAGGATTACTACGAATCCTCTTGTTTTCCTCAGTCAGTCGCTGTATCTCAGCTTAGCTACCCTCAGTTCTTCCTTCAGCTGCTGGTAGAGTAGCTCAGAGAGGACATCTTCTTCAGATTGACAGAGCACACAAGACACGTCTTCACTGAGTTAAGTCAGGTCCACCACTGAGTTAAGTCAGGTCCACCACTAGTTAAGTCAGGTCCACCACTCAAGCAAATGAAATATAAATGTGTTATAAAACTCTTAACATTCTCAGTCTTATTAAAAGACAACACGGCGCCAGCAGAGATAGTTACTAAAGTCGCCGGACATTATAATAGTATGTTAAGTAAAGGACAAAAATGCAACTAATGTGACATTTTATTGTGGAACGTTTCGCTCTCCAGGAGCTTTCTCAAGCTGGAGCGAAACGTTGCACAATAAATGTCACTTTAGTTCATTGTGTCCTTTACCAACATATTATCGGTAATTCTACCAATATTATTACATTATAATAGTAGTCTCAGTTTTACTGAAAGACAACTCGGTGCCAGCAGAGTTAGTTACTAAAGTCGCCGGACATTATAATAGTTAAGTTTAATATTTGCTATACTGGTAACAATAATTAAGAATAGTTGCAGAACAAACGTTAATTGGAAAAACGGTATTCGTGTTCGTCTATACAAAGGAAAAAGTTCTAAATAATAGCGTGTTTTCAGATTAATTGTAAATTAACAAAATGTAGTCATTTTCTTGGCTAGTGTCACCAGTGGAGAAAATATTTATGTAGTACCCGACCATATTATAATATACTGGATGATAAGCCAGATGCAGATAGTATTGAGTATAAAAATACAATATGTAAATCAAGCCTTTGTTGAGACAACGATACACTATGAATAGAGTTTTATCAAATCAAGAATTGATAAAGGTTTGCTCAGAATGAAAATTAATCCTAATAAAAGCTTGTTCAGCATATTGTCTTCATATTCAAAATAATAAGATTCACATACTGGCAATGTTGAAAAAAGTTCATTAGTTTGTAAAGTTTAGGTGGTGTTGACGACACAAGTGATGGAAATGTAATACTAATTGTTATAAAACTAAAATATTATGTTCTGGCCTAAGGTAGGAAGTAAAATATTAATTATGATAAGCTTTAGATGCATAGAAATATTAAATACTAAACAATAACATTGTAAGTTACAGTATTCATGTATTCCTCTAACATGTTCACAGACTTTCCTTCGTAACTTCAAAACGCCTTATCCGATCGGCTTCAACTTTTCAAAACGGGCAAGTATTATTAGGAGAATGTTTCTAAAACAATTTAAAAGTGCAGGTGCCCCTACTCAATAAACTCGTGAAAATTAAAAATGCGAGTTTTCAAAATTTCTCATATTTCTTCTTTAAATTCATTCCTTTCAAAATTCTGTTCAATCCTGTAAAATATAAAATTGTTTTATAGAAAGCTTGATAAGAAAATCAAAGATTTCTTTTTAATAAACTCATCAACACTGTAAGTTTTTAGTGTATCAGAAGACATTATCCATGATGGACCTGAATCCATTGAGTCAAAGTTTCATATTTTCATAAAAATTTCAGGTTTGTTCCTAAACATTTATTGAAACGAAATCAAAATAATTATTCAATAAAAATGGCAAACTGTGTATAATGCAGCTTAGTAGCATGAACCTTGCTTTCTGGAAAACATACATGGACTCAAAATTTGAATATGATCGGAAGAGACATTCTCAGTTATCAAAGAGATTCTACAGATTCAAAGTTTTATAAAAAATAATAGTGCACCGGCAAAGTTATTTGATACTTTCCTCCACGTAAGACACATCAGCATTAAATATTGAAGCTAGAGGAAAAGGGAAAACTCAAATATTTTTAGCGTGTTTAAAGAGCAATCAAAATTTTACACTGTTTTACAGACGACATTGTCAAGTGTGACTCTAAATTCCACTTTCTGCATCTTTGTCAAGTGTGACTCTAATTCCACTTTCTGCACCTTTTACCAACGATTGAAACCTTACCGCTGATGGTTTAGAAAGTTACTTAACCCTTTGACTGTTGCAACCCTCAATCCTGAGTGCTCTCCTGTTGTCGCAAAATTTAAAAAAAAAAGTAAATTATTTTATCTTATGAAATGATAGAAAATCGTTTCCCGATGGTAAAGACACCAAAAGTTTGAAATTTGTTTGAAAACTCACGGAATTATGCTCTCCGAAGTTAGTGATCTCAGCAATATATACGCATCGGCAATTTCGCCGACTTTGAGCCCTATTTTCGGTACATTCCATTGTTCCAGTTGACCAAACTCATAGATATTTCTTTAGAACTCCATTTGTTATATCGATTGAGTACAAGAAACCACCAATTTACAGATTTCAACTACCCAATAAAGTGATCAGAAATTGGAATTTGGCCAATTTCATGCAAAAAAAAAAAAGTTGTCAATTTCAAAATAGGGTCCAGAATAAACAATTCAGACATTCCTGGCACTAAAATAATATATTATCTGTTCATTAGTCACGTCTTTAGGCCCCTCTTATGTTACTTTTGCTTTCTATTTATATTTGTTATTCACATAAAAAATAGAAGATTTACCGTTATGCAGACTATTGAATTATTGTAAAAATGGTATAAATAATATCAGTGCACTTGTCAAAGAATATTAGACTCACCAATTGATGTGTATTGGACGCGTGGCGTGATTTGTTTACTTTTGAACATTTGCAAAAATCGAACATTTATCGTACTTTAAGCTCAATTTCAAGGTTGTTTTCCTCATAAAACTAATCACAATCATCTATATTTCTGTAGTATGTTGTCCATTCTATCAAATGAGACCATAAAAAAGAGAATACAATCATAAACATTATACGAAATAACACCTCAAAATCGGCGTTTTAATCCCAAAAAATGGTCGAAGTTTTTTTTTCTCTCATTATGTACTGTGTGCTGCAGGATTTTTTTTATGCTGCGCACACTGACCACACAGACCCATTCTCTCATATGTGGGCCTACCAGCTTTCTCCCGTTTGATTTGAAGCCGCTATAATTTAGGCGTATTGATACGTCCGAAACAGTGGCTCGTAAGACGTATATGCACAACCGAAACAGTCAAAGGGTTAAACTAATCATATTCACCTCCCAGCTCTCGCACGGGTTGGTTGAGCGGAGCCTGACACCAGGTGGTGACCCCGCGAGTTGGAAAATTTTCTTCAAAATGGCAACAGGAAACCGCCGGCGAGTAAACACAGTCTGTGTGGAGGTTCTACAAGGCACTGTGTATCCCTCCAATGTTGCGGTGGTGTTACCGGCTATCCTTAGGGATGCCTAGGGTATTGCCAATGATTAGTTATTTCAGGATTGTGCTAAATGGGGCTTCCCGCATATTTGTGAAGATGTCAACAACGAGTGCATATGAACGCATTGTGGACAAATATCAGGACATCCCGGTGACGATTAACTCAAGTTTGGATGTTCGTCTGAAGGAGGTATCCAAGTATTACACTTGGGTATGGGTTAGGAATGTGCTGTTCAAAGCTGATGACACAGACATCCAGAATGTGTTCCAGGAGTACGGTGTAATTCATTCGACATTGGTGGGCAGGTGGACTGAGGGCCCTTACGCGGGATTACCTGAGGGTTCTTTCACCCACAAGATGACGTTACGATGGTCTATACCATCGTACGTCATCATGGACGACTTCAGGACGCAGGTGTACGTGATGTATGTGAGGCAGATGAGAACCTGCAGGATTTGTGGCTCATAGCATGTGGCTGCGGTGAGTGAGAGATGGCAAGAGCAACATCCTGGAGGCAGGAACGTGGTGGCAGTGTCAGCTGGGGAGCCGAGTGTGGTAGCCGAGAATGTTGTCATGGCCCCAATGGAAAAGTGGAGCGACATTGTGGATGGCACTGGGGAAGAAAGTGCAGCTGGTATGGATGTGACTTGGGAATCGCGCAAGCGGTCGATGGGGGTGTCGGATAGTGATGACATTCTCACACCGGCCCAAAGGCATGCCGGGGTCATGGGGGGTTGAAGGGGTCAGAGGGGGCTAGGGGAGTGCATTGTATCAGTAACAAGTAGGACCGCAAAAGGATATTGTGCCTAGGCCACAGAGGCCCAAAGGAAAGCCCACTTTATTGTATTCAGGTGTATAACTTTTAATGTAAATGTACTTCGGGCTGAAGTAAAGTGAAAATGGGTTGAGGTGACTTTAAGACGGTATGCTGTGGATGTGGGTTTTTTACAAGATCACAATTATTGGTGTGGCCATGACTTGTTACTGAATGGTTATCGTGTGTTTGTGGGGTGTTCAGGTAGGTTAAAGGGTGGAGTTGCTATTGTGGTGAAGGAAACCAGCCCTTTCAAATTGTTGCCATGGGAGGAGGGGGGGGAGGATTGTGAGGGTCGACGGGGTGTGGGGAGATGTTAGGGTGTGTTTTTTGGGAGTGTATATGCCTGCTGACAATAATACGAAGATAAAGGAGGAGTTTGTTAGGGAATTTTTAGTTTATCATATGGGAGGATTGCCGGCAGTTACTTTAATGGGTAGGGATTGGAATAGTGTCATTAGGAAGAAGGATGTTGAACCGAGGGAAAGGGGGGGTGTGTATTGGAAGTACTGAGATGTGTTGGGTAGTGTGGGGATGGTGGATGTGGGGGCGAAATGGCAGGTGGAACCACCTTATTAGCCATGGGTATGTGGCGGTGGATCGGGTGTTTGCACGAGGGACGTGGTGGTGGGGAGGGTACAAACGTTAGATGTGGGTTTTTCAGACCATAGAGTGTTAGTGGATGTGGGATAGGAGGGAATGATAAAATTGTATAAGGGTTATTGGAAGCAGGTGAGGTTACTGGTGGGAGAAGAGGGAAGAAATTGTTTTGCTGAGTGATGGGAACCTTTATGGACTAAGGGATGAACGGGTGAGGATATTGTGATGTTGTGGGAGACATTCACGAAACCGGATATTAGGAGTATTATAAGGTAAGGGATAGGGAGGAAAACCATTGAGGTATGGGTTTTTGCTAGGTGTGGGATGGAGGATACTGCGTATCATACTGTATATTTCTGTGAATGTTTGGATTAGGTTAGGGTATGGTTTGGAGGGTTTTCGTATGATGGGGGAGATTTTGGCATTAAGGGCATTGAGTTTGGACATAGGGGCATGGGTGTGGATGTACGGGCGAGCACTAATGTATTTGGTAGTGGATTTTGTGTACGTTTCATGGGGGATGAGGGAGGCTGGGGATGAGGTGAGGATAAGGGCCATAGTGGGACATATGTATAGGACGAAGTGCAAGAACCGAGAAATTTATGGGGGACTTGGGATGTTTTCCCCAGACGTTATAGGGATATGTCGATCGGAAATTACTGGAGACGTGACGAGGAGGCTCTTAAATGGGCTAGTCTCGGGGATGGGTGTTTTTGCTTGGTTGTGAGTGGGAGCGAGTGGTTTAGGAGTGCAAAAGATGGTGTGAACAGGGAGGAGTGAAAAGGGGGGTGTGGGGATGGGGGGGCGAGACGGATGACTATTATTTGTTGAATTACACGGGTGATGGGCGACGTTATTTGGATGCGGGATGAATGGGTGTGTGAAGGAGTATACATGAAAGGGTAGGTGGGTTGACTTGGGTTGACGGTGACATAAATTAATTTTTGGAGGGGAAATTTTTTTTTTAACGGTGGGAAATAAGGGGGCTTTCCTGAGGGCAAGTTGGATATCATTGCAGGTTTTCTGCGTTGGCATTTTGTGTTATTATTAGTTAGTCCATGTATGGTTGTCATGTTTACACTGTGTGACGTAGTCCTGGTTATTGCCACTGTTGTATTATACTATATGCTTTTGTGAAATTTGTTTCTTTTATGTGGCGGTGCAGCAAGCCACGAGGTAGTTGCTTGCCTTTGGGTTTGTGCAATGTATTAAGACCCTGTATTTTTTCCTTTGAGAAGGACAAGTGTTTTTTGTAAACAAGTAATAAAGACCTATTGTTTAGTATTTTAGGTAATTGTGTTAGGATCAAATGAGTTGTATGTCATATCTCATTTTCATGGTGTTTATAATGTGTTTGTAGGAGTTTTGTATTGCAACTTCTGTATGTGAGGGTATTGCGCATGCTGATTTTAATGCAGTGTTTAGGTTTAGGGTTTTTGAGGATTGTCAAGCGCTTATTGAAGCCTTATTATTATTATTTTGTTTTAATGCATCTTACTTACTTAGCGATAGTGAGGGTTAGCTACTGGTGTGTGTGTGAGAGCTTCATGCTGGGGGAAATGTGTGTCAGGGAGTGAAGACATCAGTCTTATTAGGGAAATAAATTTGATTGTGTAATTGCATCTTTTGTTGTACGAGTGATGCTATTGGATGTTAGGCAGTGTTATAATGGTTCCCTTGTGTGGGAATGGCATTCATTTAGTCATATTTGATTTTGTGTGTTTTCATGATATGTATTGATACTTTCTAAAGAATCTGTGTATTATTCCTCTATGTCAAATGGTTATTGTATAACATTGTATTTTCTATTAATTACCTTATTGTCGTGAGGTAATTTTATTGGATGTATGCCACTTGTATATAATTTGTTCTTTTAAATAAAAAAAAAAACACTAATCCAGGATGCTGTGAATGGATCGTACAACTTCAGTCACCGTACATGCCAATTGTTCCGAGAATCTTGGCCTAGTTTCTACTGATCAATGTTAATAACCTGAAGCCGATAGGAGGAGGAGTTCCTCTTGTGTTACGAGCTAAAGAAGAACAACGTGTTCCAGGTATTCACTCAGGTAAATCATTACAATATTCACCAACAGACTGACACCCTCTGCTAACACTCACAACTCAGCGTAATACTCACCAGCAGAACAGACGTGAAGCTTCACTGGTTGATACTCACCTACTGACAAGCAGATCTAAAATTTGATCTTATATACTCAGAGCAACTGCGAGTTCCTGTTATTTTCTCCTTGGCTTCCCAAAAGCTAAGTGCGCAGAACTAGCTTGTACACGCACACAGTTCCTGTCTTCGTACTAAATAACTCAGACGATCATAGAACAATTTGGAAAATATGACTACTTCCTGTAATGAAGGCCACATTCAGACACACACACACACACACACACACACACACACACACACACACACACACACACACACACACGGTGGGTAGATTGTATTTTCTTGGACTGCAAGAAGTCTTCGACACAGTTCCTCACAAAAGCTAGAGGATCAGGCACGCATAACAGGAAGGGCACTGCAATGGATAAGAGACTACCTGACGGGGAGGCAACAACGAGTCATAGTACGTGACGAGGTATTAAAGGTTCCACAGGGTCAGTCCTAAGACCAGTGCTATTTTCGGTATATGTGAATGACATGACGGAAGGGATAGAATTAGAAGTGTCCATGTTTGTAGATGTGAAGTTAATGAGGAGAATTAAATCGGATGAGGATCAGGCAGGAGAGACTTGGACAGGCTGGAAGACTACTCCAGAAACTGGCTCCTCGAATTTAACCCCGCCAAATACAAGGTAATGAAGATCGGGGAAGACCGTAGGAAGAATATAGGCTAGGTGGCCAAAGACTGCAAACCTCACTCAAGGAAAAGGATCTTGGGGTGAGTATAATACCGAGCACATCTCCTGAGGCGCACATCAACCAGATAACTGCTGCAGCATATGGGCGCCTGGCAAAACAGATAATAGCGGTCTTATACTTCAGTAAGGAATCGTTCAAGACTCTGTACACCGTGTACGTCAGGCCCATACTGAAGTATGCCCCACCAGTTGGAACCCACACCTGGTCAAGCACGTCAAAAAATTAGAGAAAGTGCAAAGGTTTGCAACAAGACTAGTTCCAGAGCTAATGGGAATGTCCTACTAAGAAAGGTTAAGGGAAATCGGCCTGACGACACTGGAGGACAGCAGGGTTAATGGAGACATAATAACGATATACAAAATACTGCGAGGAATTGAAAAGGTGGACAGAAACAGAATGTTCCAGAGATGGGACACAGAAACAAGGGGTCATAATTGGAAGTTGAAGACTCGGATGAATTAAAGGGTTGTTAGGAAGTATTTCATTAGTCATAGAGTTGTCAGGAAGTAGAATAGTCTGGCAAGTGATATAGTGGTGGCAGGAACCATACATAGTTTTAAGACGAGGTTTGATGAAGCTTATGGAGCAGGGAGAAAAACGACCTAGTAGCGATCAGTGAAGAGGCGGGGCCAGGAGCTATGGCTCTACCTCTGCAATTACAAATTTGGGAGTACACACACACACACACACACACACACAGACACATACACACATATGGACTGCTGACACCTGTCTATAAACACTGACCACAAACATTCACTACACCTCCCTCATATACCTACACTCTCTCCCTCACACTCTCCGTCACACTCTCTCCCTCACCCCTCCCTCCCTCTCTTCCTCACACACTTTTCCTCACACTCTCTCACCTCTCCCCCTCACACTCTCTCCCTCACACTCTCTCCCTCACACTCTCTCCCTCACACTCTCCCTCACACTCTCTCCCTTACACTCTCTCTCCCTCTCTCCTCGCACTCTCTCCCTCGCACTCTCTCACACTCTCCCTCACACTCTCTCCCTCACACTCTCTCCCTCACACTCTCTACCTCACACTCTCTCCCTCACACTCTCTCCCTCACACTCTCTCCCTCACACTCTCTCCCTCACACTCTCTCCCTCACACTCTCTCCCTCACACTCTCTCACTCACACTCTCTCACACTCACACTCTCTCTCACTCTCTCACTCACACTCACAATCCCTCACTCACACTATCCCTCACTCACACTATCCCTCACTCGCACTCTCCCACACTCATACTATCCCTCACTCACACTATCCCTCACTCACACTATCCCTCACTCACACTATCCCTCACTCACACTATCCCTCACTCGCACTATCCCACACTCATACTATCCCTCACTCACACTATCCCTCACTCACACTATCCCTCACTCACACTATCCCTCACTCACACTATCTCACACTCATACTACCTCACACTTGCACTCACATTCACACTCATCCAATCTCACATCCACACCCTAACGCACGCCCTCTCCCAAACACACACCCACCCAAATACACAACCACACCCAAACACGCTCCCTCACCCAAACACGCAACTACACTCAAACACAAACCAACACCCAAACTCACCGACACCCCACACTCAAACACAAACACCCACCCACACCCAAACACATACCAACACCCTCACCCAAACACATCCATACCCACACTCAGTCACACCCAAACACTCACACCTACACCAAACACACACCACACCCAAACACTCACACTCACACACACACCCCACACTCAAACACTCACACACCCCACACAAAAACACTAACACAAAAACACACACACACACACACACACACCAAGCTCTCGCTTCACGCACGGAGGGGCCAGGTTCAATTCCCCGGGTGGGGCAGAAACATTTCAAGTGTTTCCTACACACACACACACACACACACAAACATACAACAGGCCTAGTGTCTAATTGACATGTGCCTAGGACAAAATAATAACTAACTAACTAACACACATACACATACACACACACAAACACATGGAGGGAAAAGTAATGGGAGTAGTAGAGGGAGAAGTCAATCTTCATCCACGAGCTTCAGGAGAGTGAAGGGAAGACGTATGACGAAAGACGGCGGAATGAAAAACAAGAGATTGAAAATATCATCAGATAAACAGGAGAGGAGGATATGTCGAGCTAATAAATTTTCAGAGAATTGGTGTGTAATCGAAGACGAGAAATCGGCCAGTCATACTTATTTTCAGGACAGAAACAGTATGGGACAGGATCCTGCAGGTGGAACCACTGGTAAAAGAATCGACAACATAAGAGAGGGTGTTCCTAGACCGAGAAAGAATGTCAACAGCTGAGAGAGAGGACACAGAGAGGAAAGGGCAAAAAGAGAGACAAGGCTAGAGTCAGTAGAGAACTGAGTCGAGCGGAGCAGTGTGCAAACACCGATAGAACCACCTTTAAGAACCCTTCAGCCAAACACACACCTGACACTCACAACCCCCACACCACAATACACAGTAGAATCTCATAGCACCCTGCCAAGACCTCCACCCCTCCTTCCCCACAAACCCCCCAGAATACAGTGTTGCAAAGGAAACTGAAGGTATGGGACACCAATGCTGATTGTATAACGAATAATTGGAGGAGTGGCATTAAATAATCATGGCGTCGCCAGAAAATCTAGCCCTCACAGAAACCAAAAACTCAGGAATAATAACAAATGCCATCTTTCCAACTGGATATCAGATCCTGAGGAAAGACAGAGGGAACAAGGGGGCAGAGTAGGTGTTGTACTGTTCATAAACAACCAATGGGATTTTGAAGAGTTGGAGAGAGGGTACAGAAGAGAAGCAAGGGACTACATATTAGGAACACTTCAGACTAGAAGTCCCAAGGTGGTGATCCCGGTGATGAATAACCCACTACAGAATAGCAAGAGGCCAAGACAAGAATATGATGATAGTAACAGACAAAGAGAGATGGTTGACACACTGGCTGAAGTGGCCAGAAGAGCCACCCAAGGGCAGCAGACAAAACGAGAAGGCCAGGACGAGCCCATGGTTCACCCAAAGGTGTGGAGAGGCTAAAATCAAGTGCACTAGAGAATGAAATATAGGAGGTAAAGGACCCAGGAGAACAAGGAGAGTAGTAGAAGAGCAAGAAATCAATATGCACAGGTAAGGAGGTAGGCCCAACAACAATATGAAAATGACATAGCAGCGAAAGCCAAGTCTGACCCGAAGCTGTTGTACAGTCATATCAGGAAGAAAACAACAGTCAAAGACCAGGTAATCAGACTGAGGAAGAAAAGAGAGGAGATCACAAGAAACGACCGAAAAGTATGTGAGGAGCTCAACACGAGATTCAAAGAAGTTTTAACAGTGGAGACAGAAAGACTCCGGAAAGACGGACATGTGGAATACACCAACAAGTGCTGGACACGATTCATACATCCGAGGACGAGGAGAAGAAGCTGCTAAGCAAACTACATATCTCAAATGCGATGGGACCGAAAAACATCTCTCCAGGGCGACTACCTAAGTTATGCAAGAGAGCAATTGTAGTCCAAATTTTTAAAAAAGAAGACAGACACTCAGCATTATACTACAGACCAGCGTCACTGACACGTAATGTATGCAAACTCAAGGAGAAGATTATCAAGA